>VUQG01025428.1:0-11477 GCA_015106755.1 Etia nguti | reverse complement strand
TTTTGGGGGGGGGGGTTTGTTTGTTTGTTTTTTTTTTGTTTTTTTTTTTTTTTTGTTTTTTTTTTTTTTTTTTTGTTTGTTTGTTTTTTGGTCCACACTTAACTAAGTAGTTAAACTAATGTAGACTTTACTGTGACTCCTCCAGGGTAAGATGATCATGCAGGATAAGCTGGAGAAGGAGAGGAATGATGCAAAGAACAACGTGGAGGAGTATGTGTACGACATGAGGGACAAACTCCACGGCATCCTGGAGAAGTTTGTGAATGAAGCAGTGAGTACACACCGGACTCGTCATCATACATTGATCGTCTCTGTAACATTTGGATTCTGTTCAATTTGAACTAGGCGTAAACCTTCAGATCAGATGTAATGCGTGCGTTTAATGTTTAAAACATGAATCTTCCTCACTGCGTGACATGCAGGATCGCGATTTGTTCTCATTAAAACTGGAGGACACGGAGAACTGGCTGTATGAAGATGGAGAAGACCAACAGAAACAAGTTTACATCGACAAACTGGCTGAACTGAAGGTAACCACGCACACCTTGTATGACTGGATAGTTTTATGGGAGGAAAAAAAGGACATTAAATGGTTCACTATACAGATATTTGGAATAACTTTGCGGCCTTACTGATGATGTTCATTTTACAGAAAATTGGCCAACCTATCCACGAGAGATACATGGAAGCTGAGGAGAGGCCGAAAGCGTTTGAGGAGCTTGGGAGACAAATCCAGATGTACATGAAGATAATTAAAGCTTACAAGGCAAAGGTAACCGGGGGAACTCGCATGCTTTACACACAGTTTTAAGAACAGCTGCAGGTCAGATGTGTCACAGACTAAGCTGAAGAATCCCCAGACAGTTGTTAAATTTAATTTGTGTGCCCCAACAGGATGAGCTCTATGATCATCTGGATGAGCTGGAGGTGACCAGGGTGGACAAGCAGGTAAACGATGCCATGGTCTGGATGAACAGCAAGATGAACCAGCAGAACAATCAGGACCTCACCGTGGACCCGGTGGTCAAAGTTACAGAAATCAAGGCCAAGACTATGGTACACACATAAAAGCACATACACACCACTTGCATGCTCTTTAAGAGAGCTTCATTATGGGCTTCCTTAGGTTTTAAGGGCTTCATTATGTCTTTAATCATTGCTCATGTGGTTTCTTGCAGGCCAGTAATATAAATATGAACATATTAGCAAAGATTATCCAGTATGCTTCTGCTAATCACGTCCTCTTTATTTGGAAAGGAAAGCAACATCAACTTAAAAAAAAATCTAACAGAATAAACATGAAGTATTTTTTTTTTTTACCTTAATAGTCATTAAGATCATTATTCATCATCATCTTTTGTTTTCCTTATACTGAAGGCCTAAGAGCGTCTGAAGATTTCACAAAAACCCAACGAAAAAAACGACACTCGAGAATCTTGTAGTAGCTGCCAAGCAGTTTGAAGGAATTTGTCATCGTGATATGAGCTGAAGTAATTCAGTTTAAAAACTGTGATGTCGTGTTCTAAGCACATGTCTCTTTTTACTCTTCAGGAGCTTTATGCATCCTGCAACCCGGTGTTGTCCAAACCCAAGCCCAAACCCAAGGTGGAGCCTCCTAATGAGGAGAAGACGGAGAATGGACCGGTTAACGGACAGGAGGGAACAGAGAGCCAACCGTGCAACCCGGACAAAACGACGCCCGCAGCCACGGAACAGCAGACAAAAACGCCAGAGAAAAATCTCCCTGAAATGGACATTGACTAAATGTTTCCACTGCAGCCCCTGAGTTTTACCTTCCTCCTGAAACTCGCCCGAGTTCTGTCCTTCCTCTGAGATTGTTCTTGATGACAGAGTAGCCTCTCTCAAAGACACAGACGGCAGCATCTCTAATCAACACTACGCATCAACCAGCCTCCTCGGCATGCCATTTCTCATTTTGTTTGAATACAAAAAAATATTGCATAATAGTAATACTGAACGGACTACTTAATGACATAAAAGTTGTGAGCGTGGGATGGAAACTGCTTTCTCTTTGCTGCTTTGGTGGGCTGTATTGTTAAAGATGACTTAATTCAGCATTTTCAGTGCAAATGTAAACTATGAATGTCAGATATGAAAAATTTGTAAGCAAAATAGCTGTTCAGGAGAAAACTAATTATACATACAAGATTATTGAAAATGTAAACTATTGCAGTATGTCTAAATAAAGTATACATATGGAGGCACTGGTAGTTAACACAGATTGTTCAGAGTTGTAGATGGGGAAAATAGGGCTTTTTTTTCCCCCCACCACAAACAATTGTAACTTTGGATTATGACGTTATTTCGTTTAAGAGGACGCACTGAGTTTCTGTTGAGTTTACTTGTACCGTATGTTTAAACTATATACAACAAGTTACTGTCATGCAGTATTTCATTGTTGAGCTTTTCTCATTCAAAAGCACTGGTATGTTTATTGTTCTCTGGTAGCCTTGATCTTTTTGTTTTGGGAGGGGTTTTGTTGTTTTGTACTTAAAAGTGTGAATGCTGGTGCAACAAATCACCTTTTTGGGTGCTGCTGTTGTTGCCACGTCACCAAAAAGAAGCAAAAATTTCAAAAAATAAAATGACTTATAGCTCCAAAGGTGATTTTTTTTTTCTTTCTTTCTTTCTTGAACACAGTGGTTATGGCATATCCTACATCCAATTTTCAGAAAGAAAATAAGGTTTATGTTAAATGTCGTTTGCAAACACTCCACAAAACATCCTGCAACCTCGCACAATACACTGTTCCACAAAATTAAACACTTTTTAAGCAGACTATAACCTCAAGTCAGTTAAACTTCTTGAATATTGATGTGGTTAGTTAAGTAGGAGAGGGCTGCTAGTTTTGCATTTGACAGACCCTGCAGAGGTGGCCGAGGTAGTCCGACTCCACCAGGATGGCACATCAGTTGTCACTGCCAGAAGGTTTGCCGTATATCCTAGAACAGAAGGCCATCCTTAACCCATCAACAGGACCGGTATCTGCTCCGGTGAGCAAGGAAGAACAGGATGAGCACTGCCAGAGCCCTACAAAGTGACCTCCAGCAGGCCACTGATATGAATATGTGACCAAACAATCAGAAACATGCTTTGTGAGGAGGGCCTGGCGTCCTCTAGTGGGCCATGTGCTTACTACACCATTACGCCACCAGCTGCCTAAAACATTAATGCGAGGCAGAATGGATCCATGCTTTCATATTTTTTACACCAAATTTGGATCGTACCATGCACAGCAAAAACTGAGATGTGACTCAGAAATGGAGTGGCACCTGGTGTGGTCTCCTGCTTCTGTAGTGCAGGTACTTCAAGATTCAATGCATTGTGCTTTCAGACATGCTCCCCATTATGATGCAGTTTGAACTTCAGCAGGTCATCTTTACCATGTCTCTATGGCTAAAAGCACTGTATTTCCATGAGTGGTTGATTACATATTAGTATCAACAAGTAAATGAACAGGTGCACCTAATGAAGTGGTGTATGTTTACTAAGTCTCGTACAGTCTTACAGAGGTAGAATATTTTTTAAATACCATGAGGTCGCTGCTTGTTAGCGTAACAAAACTGCAAGTAAAGATGTCATACACTCACAAGCCTGGAGGTGGCGCGCTCTCACCGTAGCCATGACAGAAAGAAGTCAGGGCAGGAGTCATTAGTGCTTTGGCCGCATAAGGTAAGAAACATTGCCTTTTCCATTGTTAATTAGTACTCAGAGGCTTAGGGATCTTGTGCAGGGATTCTTAGTTGCGCACCGGCTAAAGCGCTGTGTTGCTGCTACAGAAGAAAAGTTAGAGGACGGCTGAGATCCTCAAGAAGCCACTGTTTGAGCTAGCACAGCTAGCTAGCCTGGATGGGTTTCCCCTAGTTACTTTAATAGTTAAGGAGCTGTCTTCTGGTTTAAAGCTGACTCACGGTTCAGTTTTAGTTGCTGTTAAAATAGGATGAAGTTATGAATATGTCTGACATAGATAAGTAAACTTTTTCTAGCTAGCTTGCTCACTTTTGGGCCACACTGTAGCATGACGTTAGCTAAGATAAGCTGACGTTATGTCACTGGAAACTGTGTACTTTGCTCTCAGGTGATTAGTCATTGTTGTATAAAAAGAGTCCCGGGAAAACCGCGGTTAACCAAGCTGCAAACTGTGAATACAGGAAAACGTTATGTTTCTAAGGACAAAATGCAAGTTGCTACTTTCGTTTTTAGCTTTGTGTCAGTATTAAAGTGTGCTAGCTGTTCGTTAGGTTTTGTCGTGACATTTCTAATAATAAATGTTTGTCACACACTGTTAATGCAGGAATGTAAATGTCTGAGGACAGGGAAGCCCAGGAGGATGAGCTGCTTGCTTTAGCAAGTATCTACGATGAAGAGGAGTTTCACCGGGCAGAGTCTGCACAGGGGGGAGAGATCCAGCTCTGTCTGGAGCTCCCTCCTGATTTCAAAGTGGTAGTCAAAGGTACAACTGTCCCTGAGGCTTTGCAAAGAAAAAAAAGCAAGCCGTCTGACAGGTTTCATAATAATAAAGCCCTTTTCATGGTGTGGAGATGGGCTAACCCTAACACTCTGTACCCCAATATAATTTTATTAAGATGGTCCAGATTCCTGAAAGAAATGGCAAATGTGATAAACATGATGAAAGCTTAAGTTAGGTTTAAAAAAGTAAATAAAAAGTTTCAATTATTAGTTTGTTTTATTCAAAGATGAGAGATATCTTTTTCAAACTGCATGTGGCCGTTTAAGATTTTTACATTGATATTTTCATCTCTTCATTTGCATCCTGCAGCATTACACTCTCCTCCCTCCCTCCATCTCATCCCCCTCCTCACCTCAAGCCTCATCTGTACTGAAGTCAGGACTTTAACATAAGACAACTTGCATAAACATACTTATTTATTACCGATATTGTCACAGTTAGTGTCAGCAGGTTAGACATGCAATCCTCCCCGGTCTCCAGGCAGCTGATAACAAGCTCGCTAAACAACCACATGTTGGACTCAAGTGTCCTAAAAATCCAACTTTCCCTTATATAAATAGTTTGATTACCTTTTTATATCGTATGCGAGTTTGGCCATCCACAGCTGATATGGGGTGCAGAGGGTTAATTCAGTTATTCTCTCCTAATCATGCATTTATAATAAGAAATGTAATAAAGTCTCTTCTGTCTATCACAGGAGAGAATAAAACTGAATATAATGTCTCCTTCCTACCTCCTTTGGTGGTCAACTTTGAGATCCCTGCAGACTATCCCTCTACATCCCCACCGCTCTTCACTCTCAGCTGTAAATGGATGACCAGAGCACAGGTATGGACTCATAACCGCTCAGATAATCCTTTATTATGCCAGAAGAAATACTGGACATGTTGGAATGTTCAAATTGTGAGTCGACAGTACATCGTAAATATCATAACCTTTCTCAATGTCTCCTCAGATGAGCTCTCTATGCCGACGACTGGATGAGCTGTGGGAGGAGAATCAGGGCTGTGTGGTTCTTTTCACATGGATCCAGTTCCTCAAAGAAGAGGCTCTGGATTTTCTGGGTATCCAGTCGCCTCTTGAGATCATAAGGGGAGGAAGTAAGGCAGGTAATGAGTGAAGGAAACCCGACCGTTCAGTGAAAGTTAGAGCATAGATACCTCACACCACACACTATGCACATTGGGACAAACTGACTCAAAACATTAGGTTTGTTAATGTTATTTATCCTCGCCATGTCTTCTTAGCTGTTAGCTGAAATTATCCACATTCCACTATAGCATAACATGCACACTGTCAGTGCTTTAGCTGCACTAAGCCTAAAATGAACATTTTGGATGGTTCTCAGTAGCAGAATACTTGGTGCACACACAGGCATCCTGAGTGTTAGGATCTCAGTTTTCTCATTGTTTTTGCTGATGGCTCCTTAACATCTGATTGGTGGTATCCACTTTTTCCCCCTGAAAGTTGCAACTGGAAAGATGGAAGGTTGAAAGCTATTAATTGTTTCCCTGTCATGTGCATTGGTACACACACTTGTACACATTGTTCACATCTCAGGCATTTTTTCTTTGTGTAATTCATATGTACAGATTGCATTTAATGTTTGTAAATGGTGTAAATTTTGCTTTTGCTTTTTTGTCCCAGCTATGGTGCAGTTTGGGGGCCATCCTGAAAAAGCAGAAGAAAAGAACAAAGAAGTGATGAAGGCCAAGTCTGAACAGAAGTTTTCATCGTCTTCTCAGCTGGACCCGAGGACCGTCCTTTTGATGGACCCGCGTGCCGACCTTCTACCTCAGCTCCTAGACTTTGACGAGGCGCAGCGGCAGAGGGTGTTCGACAGCAGAGTGTTCTGCTGTGGAATCTGCTTTGTAGAGAAGCTGGGCTCAAACTGTCTCTGCTTTAAGGAGTGCCAACATGTCTACTGCAAGGCCTGCATGACTGAATACTTCCAGATCCAAATACGGGATGGCAATGTTCAGTGCCTTAACTGCCCGGAGCCCAAATGTACCTCTTTAGCCACACCGTCACAGGTATTTGTGATTTATAAGTCAGTTCAATTAAAGTCCAACTTATTACCGTTAGCACCTACCCTGCTTTCCTTTCCTGTCTGCCTTTATGTTTCAGGTGAAACAGCTCGTAGATGAGGAGCTGTTTGCCAGATATGACCGTTTGCTCCTTCAGTCCAGTTTGGACCTTATGGCTGATGTGGTCTACTGTCCCCGTCAGTCCTGTGCCACCGCTGTGATGATGGAGCCAGACACAACCATGGGCATTTGCTCAGCATGCCAGTATGCTTTTTGCACACTGTGCAAGCTCGGGTATCACGGTGTCTCCCACTGTAAAATTCGCGCAGGTAATGCCACTGAAACTTTCATAGTTTTGTTTAGAAGCAAATCTGATTGGTCAGTTAACTCGGCCTACAGGTTTTGTAGTAGAAACCAGAAAGTCTCCTATATCCAAATTTTGTCCTTGTCCACCAGATTCTGTACATTGGTGTGAAGATTTCTTTGTTTAAAGACATGCCATCAACACGTCTTCATGTTCAAACCAGTGTTTTGTTTTGTTTTTTCTTACAGAGGAACTGCGTAACCTGAGAGACGAGTACCTGTCGGCTACTGCTTCAGGGCAAAAGTTCATGGAGCAACGCTATGGGAAAAGGGTGATCCAGAAAGCAGTAGAGGAGTCCTTTAGCAGAGACTGGCTCAGTGAGAACTGCAAATGCTGCCCGCGCTGTGGAACCAATATACAGGTTGGGCTTGCCCTGTTGTTAACAGTGAAGTAGAACTGGCTTTTGCTTGAGCATCACGGTTCAGATTTTTGTAAAATGTAAAACTGAATTTTTATTGTCATCAGATGGTCACCAAAATGAACGGCAATCAGCATTCAAAAATTGCTCCTTAAAACGTACTGTCCTAGTCCTTGGTCACACTGGCCTGCAGACATCCTAGCAACTCATGGTTGCCAGGTGGAAATGTTTACTCCTGGTCTCTGTTACAAGTTTGTGTCACATGTTTATTTTCGTTAATGCTCGGTGAGTAGTTGTTAAGAGCCTTCCATGTCTTCCATGAAGTCCTTGACGAGAGACTCTGGCAATCTGCCAGCAGCCAAGGCAATCACAGAGCAACTAGTTTTTATTACCTGGAAACCACTGTCTAACCAGATTGCCAAGGGGTTGCCTAGTGATCTTTAGGCTAGTGCTGAGGCGTCATATGTCATTATTTTTTCTGTCTGTGAAAAATCTTGCATTCGTTCTAGGTTATCCCAGTTGTAGCTAATGTATCGTTTCTGTGTCTCTTTAGAAAGTTGATGGCTGTAACAAGATGACCTGCACCTCTTGTAAGCAGTACTTCTGTTGGCTGTGCCTGGGCGTCCTCAGCAAAGTCAACCCATACAGTCACTTTAACAACCCACATTCACCTTGTTACAACCAGTAAGAGATTTTTTTTTTTCTTCTTGTTTTTTTTTAACCCCCCTCGTTAGACTCATTGATATTATATGTACATTACGTATTGTTTGTGAATGCGTCTTTTCTTTCTTGTTGCAGGCTTTTTCTCGGTGTAGATCCTGATGAAGATGATGATGCCTTTTGGAGTGATGAGGAGGACTGACACTGTGCAGTGCTTCACTGCTGTATGCGCAATTTGAACGCACTTTATCTCTCACATAGCCATCACTTCATCTGTGACTCTCACTATGCCTGCATTGGCCAAACAGTGCCACTACAGCCACCATAACCCTACCATGGCACTATTATGTCCTTGTTTTTTGGTTTTTTCCAAGCGGATCAGGTATCTCGAATGACAACATTTTTTTCAGTAAACCTGACTTGTCATGTATTGCAATATGAAGAGTTAGGGAAAGAGACAGCTGCTGTTTTGGTTTGTACATCAATGACGGGTACTTAGGGATGTGGTTATTGATTGGCAGCACAGTTTTCTGCACATGACTGGGTTACTGGGCTAAATCATTGGAAATGCTGGTTGAATTTCAGATTTTTATATTATATTGTTTGTACACGTCTACATTTTCTCTTTTCAAGTAGACGTGCACTTCATTATAAATTTTGACATCCTGCAGGTTTATAAAGTTTAGGAATTGATCATGCAACCACTAGTTAAGCTCACTTTGCTGAATTTCAGGTGCTTTTTCTGCCTTTCCAGTGTTAAGAGGAAAACTGGGACTGTCTTTGTCCCACTTTGTCATTATTCAGTTACTACTAAACTTAACAATCTAATCTGTGATATTTTTTTTTTTTTTTTCATTTATCAAAGGTATGGCATGATAATTTTTTTGGAATTTCGTGATATAACAAATACAATAAAGGTAAAGCTTTAAAGAAATGGAGACAAACGTGTGTTACTCACACATAATTTCAAAACTGGAAGTTGTGCTTTGTTTTAGTTCTAGGCATTATGGGGAAACCCCCATGCCTCCCTCAGACACAGGGTGCTATTTACAGAGCCTACTCCGTAGTTTTTCATAAATACAAGTTTAGCTGAGTCATTGTATAAAGTCAAAGCAGGTTAAAATTTATTACACTGGACTGGTTGGTATTGTTTTTATTATATTTCTGTACAGAACTAAATAATGGAGGAAAGTGGCTTAGATGCTTTTGAGAATCAATGGTTTAATGATTGCTCATTAGGCTCATTGTGTTGCTTTAATTTCATTCAGGGATTGTGGTGTGAGAAATGATATAACTGAATAATGTTAATGTTGTCCTTAATGTTGCCACTAATTAGTGTCAAAGTAAGGCCAAATAGTTTGATTATATCCACAGATACAAAAATTAGTTTGTATAGTATTAATTCATTGACATTAGAGTGAAAGGGCAAATTTCTAATGCAAGCAGTTCTGTTCTGAATTGAACCCTGCAGCAAATCTGTCCCTTTTCAGCATTGAATGATTTGCTCTGTCTTACCTGCAAAAGCATGTGGATTTGCATTGCTGTAAATGCACGCCCACTGTCACTTTACATCTCATGTTTAAAAAAAGGACTTGAGTTAAATGGATTCAATTAACTGTTCCTCAAAGTAAATATTCTTATTTAACATTTTGTCAGTTTCATTTCATTTCTTGGTGCCAGCATAATTCTTACCTCACTGCACTTGAATAGACACAACTGTAGGTTGAGGTTTGAACGCTGACCTTAAGAGTAATAGTGAAAACAGCACGGTGTAAACAGTTTAATGGGTTATTAATAATTGAAATACTTGCATCTGTTGTCAGTAATTTAGGGCAAACTTCCTGATGCACTAAACATTCATAATGCAAATGTCATCACTGTCTTGCAGCGTATCACTTTGCTCACATGTTATGAGCCATCATTATCACGGGCAAAGTGCATAGACAGTATAACAGATGGATGAAAGTACTGTGACATTACACAGGTTTGTGAAGTCCTATATTGAAGCCTCAGGTTGAGTGTTTCACATCTGTCTTTTGAAACCTGATGTGACCATGAAACTGCATGTTCATTGGCTAATGACTTAGTCCTCCTTCTGACAATCTTGTGCTTGAAAGCAGCTGGACTTCTTTAGGTTCCTGAAGACAATTTACAAAATGAGCTTGATGTTTTATTCAGTACGACCTGAAATAAGATACTGAGTGCACAAGCTCATCAGTCCACTGCTTACTGAGGTCAGGGCTGAGGGTTGTTTCCACAGTCATAAGTTTTGTCGAAAGTCTTGGTGTGACCCCTCTTGTGACTGCGTTGGCTTCAGTTTTTTGGAAATCATCGTTATAAGTTCAAAAGAATCTTTTTCTCTTACAGTGTTACAACAAAATGAATGTGAGATTTCACATGAACAGCAGTGTTATATTTAAATATAGGGTATATATTTTTCTTGTTTCTGCAGAGAGGTCTGAAAAAAAACTTTTTTGCACGTGCATTACACAATCCAGGTTTATGGTACAGATGAGTGGTAAAAGTCTACACTCTTACCATAAAGTGGTTAGGTTAAAGCAGCTCTTTGGAAAGAAAATATTGCCCACTCTTGCTCTAGATTGACTTAGGTCACGTAAGTAAAGGCCCACAGATTGAACACCTGAATGGAAACATGTCACACTGGTGCTGAATTGTGTTAAAAAAAAAAAAGTGAAGACAGATTCAGTGACTTTCCTTGAAAGACAAAAGTTTACTTTCTTACACATGTGTCAAGGCTCCATAATAATAATAATCATTTTATATAGGTTTTTAAAAATGATCAGATGATGTCATGTTTAATGTCAGACTTCATGGCTTCATCAAAGAACAGAATGTTAATATTCACTGATAGTAGTAGATATAAAAGACACCTAAAAATGGGAGACACAAAATAACATTGGTTATGCTGCTAATAGTGCTCAGTAATGGTTACTACTAAACTTTCAATCCAATTCAGTTCAATTCAATTTTATTTATACAGCACCAGATCACAACAAACAGTCCCCTCAAGGCGCTTTATATTGTACGGTAGACCCTACAATAATACGTACAGAGAAAAACCCAACAATCATATGACCGGAGGAAGAAACCTCCGCAGAACCAGGCTCAGGGAGGGGGCAGCCATGTGCCGCCACCGGCTGGGGAAAGAGAAGAAGACAGGATAAGAAGAAGAAGCCAGAGATTAATAACAGGTATGATTCAGTGCAGAGAGGTCTATTAACCCACAGTGAGTGAGAAAGGTGACTGAAGAAGAAATACTCAATGCATCATGGGAATCCCCCAGCAGCCTACACCTATTGCAATGTAACTAAGCGAGGATTCAGGGTCACCTGATCCAGCACTAACTATATGCTTTAACAAAAAAGAAAGTTTTAAGCCTAATCTTAAAAGTAGAGATAGTGTCTGTCTCCCGAATCAAAACTGGAAGCTGGTTCCACAGAAGAGGGACCTGAAAACTGAAGGCTCTCCCTCCCATTCTACTTTTAAATACTCTAGGAACAACAAGTAAGCCTGCAGTGCGAGAGCAACAAGGTCAAGGTCATTAAGATAAGATGG
>VUQG01025422.1:0-28705 GCA_015106755.1 Etia nguti | reverse complement strand
CATTTTATGTTAAATTACAACTATTTCTCATTACTGGACTCTACCTGAGTAGCTTTGCGTGATTCATAGTTCAAAATAATTCGGTTTTACCTTATACTGCGTTTTGGTGCAGTCTCTGCCAATTCCGGCCAACTTTCACCTGATTGGTTTCCCTTTGCAACCAAAAGGTTTGAACAACAGGTGTTTGTTTGTTGGGGCTTCTTTTGTGTGCCTGAGATTATAATATTATGAAGCTCTGCTGTTATCAATGCCATACTGAGCCAAAAGTAGACAAAACACTCTAAAACTGAGGGTTTAAAGCAGGGGTCTCAAACTCGCGGCCCGGGGGCCTCTTGCGGCCCACGTCACCCCTACTTGACATGAAGAAATATAATGCAATTTTGCCCATGAAGTTACTTTTTTTCTTAGTGATGATTTGTTTGTTGTTGAGTGCAATGTTAAAATATGTTCTTTAAAAAGCAAAAAATTATGAGCAATATGAGCAGGAAGCACAAACATGTTGAGGGATTGGCTGTGTTATTTCAGTGAGAGACTTATTTGTAAAGAAAACAATTTTCACTAGCAGTCAAAAACTAGTGTGTACACTTATGTCTGCATTTTTATTTTGTTAAATACGAACAAAATTATAGCACAAGTGCTGCCATGTGTCTGGCCAGAAAGAGAGTACCAATTTTTTTATTTGGTAGTTCACTGAAAGGCTTCAGATAGTTTGCAGTTTTGTCTTGTTATACCATATTTGAAAGTTTAAAAAAACAAACAAACAAAACACTACATTTTTGGAAATATTTGTGGGTGTTTTCTTGTTTTTTTTTTTTTGGACTACTTGAACACTAAAGTGGCCCTCCAATGAGATGACAGTGCCAGCAGTGGTCCACAGCTCATTTAAGTTTGAGACCCCTGGTTTAAAGAGTTTTTGGCTTACTGGAAGTACTTTTACATATGTTGACCTCATTATTTGAAACTTTGTCCTTGTTTAATATGAGCACCCACGTATGTAGCAGTATATATGACAGAAAATAATGAAAGTCATAGTAGTAATAGCACATTTTACCTGCAGGCTTTGTTCAAATTCTATGGCTGGGACGTATTCACAAATGTTTTCATTTACTTTTTCATATGCAGTACATTTTATTTATCATACTATAATTTAATCTTTCAGTCTCTTTTTTTAAGTGACAAAAAAGGAAGCACAAAGTGAGAGATCACAGTTAAGGGATGAGTTAAAGATAACACCGCGGTGAGGACTGTTTAGGAAGAGTGTAGCAAAAGCTTCCAAACACCACACAACAGGAACAGCCACACAACAGTGCATGCATTCATAAATGTACTTGCACTTCTCTAAAGAAATAAACGGGCTTTGTGTGTGCGCTTATCTCCGTTGTACTAACACATCAACATACAGCATTCATGCTCAGAGCGACGTCCTAGGCCTAAAGTTGACATAAACCTATTTGAATTTCAAATTAAAGGCTTCCAGGTTGAAAAATACAACCTTATTTTGCCCATATTTGGATGGTGTAACTAGTTTCTTCTGTGGCCCTTGGTATCCACTGTGTTCGATGTCTTAAAAAGCTTCAAAATATCTGAAATATTTCTTCCTTATCTAGTGGAAGAAGATGCAATGCATTGTTCAAGCCCTCACGGCCACCCAAATAACCTAAATAAAGGCCTAAAAAGCCATATATATGTGTAAGATTTTCTAATATTATGATTTAATATCAGATCAGTTGTTAGATGTTATGTGCGGTCCAATCACTGTAATAATATATAATGGGGTATTCCAAAAACAGAAACATACAGTGCACACGCTGTAACATAATCCTGACTCTGACAGCTCAGATTTCTCTTGTAACTCGTTCTAGTTCTTCAGTTTTCAGCACTTTACTGAAGTCAGTATCATCTTTAGTCAACTCCCATTGCACTAATGACTGTCACACATCAAAGGAGAAGCCCAGGTGGAACAGTGTTTAGACCTAGATAAGATCAGGTTTTTAACTGTGACAAAAGAGGATTAAAATCCCACGTCTGAGCCGGGAAACAAGGATAACATTTAAATGAAGAAACAACCAAGGAGCAATTTACAGCAGCTGGTAACACATCTAAGAGCAGAGTCAACCCTGAGCTATGTATTAATAAATTTTAATTTCCTGTGTGTTTAACGATAAACCAAAAGTTTCTTGATATTTGTTTGTAGTTTAAAACGCTCCACAACAGGCCTCTCTGTGACTCCTACTACACCTACTTAGACTACCGTCACTAGCACTACCATTGCTGTGTGGGAACTACAAGCTCTGAAACCTGAAATGCTCCTTCATAGCACCCAGAACCTCCAAGTGAAATGCTTGTGATTCACCCAGCTGCAGAGAAAATATCAAGGCAAGGATTCCGAAACACTAACGTAAGATTTCTTTGGTATGAACAGTCATAAATCTCAACTTCCACAGCCATTTACAGAGCTGTGTACGGACAAATGTATGCTCATTCATCCATTCATATTCTCAGTCACCGATCCAATTTAGGTTTGCAGAGGGAGAGAAGTGGGGTACACCTCGAACAGGTCACCAGTCCACGTCTCCACTAAAGTAAGAGAATGGTGCTTCTGCCCGACTGCATGCGAAAGAATTATAACTTTTTATAAAGTACTAGAGTTGACATTTTTGCTGAGTTGCAGCAATAATTTAAGGCTGGAAGTGCTACTCCATGTCTGAGCACAATCTGTAAATGCAAGAACTGTTTATTCAGCATAAGTCACTGTGACCTGGAGAAATCATAAACAGTATAAAAGATGGATGTAGCCTGTGTGTTATCACCAGCTGGTTAGTGTTACCCTCTAGCTAACCGTTTCTGCTGTCACTGTGTGGTGTTTTGATACTGGATGTAACAAGTTAGAGCTGGATCTAAGTGCAGGCTCAGTAGCAGTTTTCTAATGGAGTCGCCCCCTGCTGGGAATTACAAAGCATGCACGTTGCACACTTTTCAGACCTGGGAGCTTCCTCTTTTTCTTACTGTCTATGAGAGCAACAGAATAAAAGGGCCTATGAAAACATGAATCACCCTCTGTGCTATTTTTTTTTAATCACAGTCAGTACTTCACTTTGGTCTGCTGCAAACAGGTGTGTGTATGTGGGTGCACATTTCTTGTGAAGGATCTATCTGATGATTGTGTAGACAGACGGTCGGGCAGGGAGCAGGTTGACAAAGAAGAGTTTTAATATCACTTTATCATTTCCACAATATATCCATGCCGGCGCCAGACGCCAGCACAGGATATGCAGAAGGTGATGCTATCGTCTGTCAGTCGCTTACACAGCGATATGCCACTTTCCTCCCTATTGTTAGACAGATGTACAAAAGTATGTTCATGCAGGAGCAGACTGATAAAGAAAAAAAAAGGACATGAGCATGGAAAAAGCACAGAATACAAGAAGATTTCTACATAACTGCATAAATTCAGATGAACACAATAAAGGTTAATTTCCTGTTTAGTTCATCAAATATACAGATGTGATTCAGCCTTTATAATTGGATTATGAATAGCACAGGAACTACTTCAACACTGAAGAAACAATGGCGGAAAAAATAGATAAGAGTGATTCATGCTGCCCATCAAAATCCGCAAAATGAAACTTCGCTTCATTTAGCTGTCCATTATTTTTTGTTCTAAATGCAAAAAAAAAAGAAAGGAAAGGAAACTGTGTTATTGACAATCAAGTTCCCATCCTGATTAAATGACATGCTTTCAGAAGTGACTTAAACTTCCCTCCACACAGGGCAATGGCCAGACTTTCATAACCAAGAATGGAAAAGTGAAGTGGCTAATGATGAACATGGATGACGTTACTAGCAAAGAAAAAAGAAAAAGTGAGGGAAAATATCTGAGCACTGCATTAAATGTTAATTATAAGAGCTTACCCAAATATAAGATCTAGAACTCAGTTTTTTTATATCACCAGTGTAACAAAGAGCTAAATGTAATGTGAAAAATGCTCCTCAGAGTGACACAGTTGGCATCTATATATGCAACTCTATTGAGGTTTTAAGCCCTTTTTTTTGTTGTTCATTGCTGTGGTTTCACCGCAGCTACTTTCAGCATCTTCTGATTAAAGAGTGAAGCCTCTGAGGTAGTTGAAGCAGACACCTTCACCAGCACTGCATCATATGCACATGTTAAGCATGTTAGTGCTTTTTATGTACTATAGCCTTAGTGGATCTATTGAAGACAGGCAAATTGTGATTGAGGGCTGAGTTGAACATTTGTGCTCTCTGTAATCAACTCTGTTTGTGTTTTCAAAGTGGAAAATTTTTTTTTCCTAAGGCTACAAAGAATGTTCAATTTGGAGAAGGAAAACACAGAGAACATTCATGGATGTAGTGAAGTGGGAGATGGTTGGTATGACAGAGGAAGACGCTAGGGATAGGGTGACATTGGAGCAGATAGTCCTCAGCGTCGAACCTTATATGGAAGAACCAAAACAACAAGAAGATAAAATGTGCATTTTACCAATGTTTATGTCTTCTTCTCTAAGTCACAGGCATTAAACTGTTACAGCTCTGCTACTGAAATTATGATATATCACATTATATTGATGCTCAAAGTTTAAAAAACAACTCTAAAGCCAAAACCAAGATTTTAAGTTTAGATTGTCATACTTGGACTGATTTGATTGCATCAGCATGTCTCTCTGCAACCCTGGTATGAATGAGTGAAAGAAAATGTATGCAGGCTGGATATTTCATGTGGATATCTTTTGTATTCATGAAGTTATGGAGGCTTAAAAATGCTGGATAATAAAAAAAATCAGCTGATTCGCAGGGCGTCAAGTGGAAGGCATAGTTGATTTTTTCATGCAGTGATCAACATATAGTATCAACTCCTCACTGCTCAATTGTATGTGTGTTGCATTTGTAGTGATGAGCTTGTAGCATAGACGCCAAGCTGTTTTCTGATCCCTTAATAAATCAGTCATTTGGGTTGTCTAAAGAACTAAAGAACAATAAGCACGACTTGGCATTTGCCTTTGAGATTTGGTGGAGACCAATTACAGATGAAAGTAGTAGAATTACAAGTGGATGAAGTTGTTGGTTTGACCCAGCATCAAAGGAGCTTTTTACATTCTCATGTATGTACGTTACTCCCGTTAGCAGCTCTAAAACACCTCTGAAGTTCAATTATTACCATATCCTGCCACATTTGTTTATTTTGTACAAAAATGTGTAAAAACACCTTTTTTTAGATTTACAAGACTTGATAGACTCATTAGACCCATTTCTTTAAATAACAGAAACAAATTTACATTTCAAAATGTGTAGCTATTTCTTTAAGGGAAGATACGAAAAACACAGAGGAGGACTCAGAACGATGTAGCTGAGAAAAAGAAGTGGGGGGGAAAATGGAGAAAAGCAGATTCCTGTGAGGCTGACTGATGTAGTTTAATTACTGCGACCCTGCCCAGCTGGGCGCCGGGGGCTGTGATTGAGTTTTTCACACATGCCGGTAAGAGGAGACGGAGCTCTCTGAGGACAGACAAGAGAACATGGTGCTGACAACCTGACTGAATAACTGCTGCCTGTCTGTGTGAGCATTACCAGCTGGTCACTGGCTGTCTGCCTCACAGCCTGTCTCTCTGCTTGCTTCTCTGCCTCACAAGAAGCAAACAGTGAATCTTTTCCGTGCAATGCCTGCTCGTTAGCATGTGGCTCTATTCTCCTGGGTTAACGCATTAATCTTTACCGCAGTGCTACCACTGTGGGCAGTTCATATGGCCTCCGCGTATGGCCTTCAAAGCTTTCAGTACTGAAGAGATTCACAATAGTTTTAGCTCCTGTGGCAGGCATCTCTCTCTCCACTCAATATTGCAGTATAGATGTAGATAGGTGTACTTTTTTTGTGGCTAACTGCATCCGTGAGGTGAATGAGGGCGGCATTTTTTCAAAGCTCTGGTGGGAGGAGCCAGAGATGTTGATCAAAATGGCACTCTGAGCCATAACTTTGCACTTGCACCGTAAAGGAAAAAAGCTTTTTAAAAGTTATATTTTAGGGCAATTTTCAAGCAGTTTTTATTAGAAGTACTGCAAAGGCAGGTTTTATGTCCTTGTGACCATTGAAACTGATGCTCTCTCCAATTTCACTTTAGTGAGGAACTTCAAAATAACCGCTTGAAGGCATTGCTAATTGGCTCTGAAGAACTGAGACTTGCTTCAGGCTTGTAAAAAGCCATTCTTTTCTCATTGCTTGGGATAAAACTGTACTGATTACTGCACTTGATATAAGTGAACAAAAGCAGAGTAAAAACTTTAAGACCGATTAAAATGGTAAGCCTGTGCTTGAAACATAATGGCTTGTCTGCTGACCTCGCTGGTCCACAGGGTGGGACAGAGGACAGTAGATTCACAGGGCCCTTGTGTCATGTAGAGGATCAGAAGGGTCTAAGGCAATAGTAGTTCACTAATACACTCTGGAGAAAGACCATTCAAGGCCATTAATCCCAAATTTAATTTCTCGTGTCAGCATTTATTATCAGGACGTCTTCATTAAGTCACTGGTATGATCACCAAAGTGCGGTAAGCATCACTCTACTGTCTTATAAGTCAACGTCTATTTTCCCTTTTTTTCTATGCAGACTTCTGTCAGCATCTGTTGGATTTACCATCAGACATTGGCAATTAATGATACATTGTCATGTGTAGTAATGTGGAAATCCATCTTTCCCATTCTAATTAAATGTTTTTTAAAGGTGTTTCTCCTTTCACCCCAACCGCCTCCCACTTTTGATTATCTGGTGAACACACTGTTATTTTTCTCAGTAACTGGACAGCATTTATTTAAAAAGATAGTTATTTTAAAAACCTGATGAAGATCAAATCTGTTCTTCCTTGCTGGAACCCAACCAGGTGAATCAGTTTTACATTTGTTGTTGACCAAAATCTCTCTTTCGATCATCTTGGCTTAAGCTCAAATAAGCTGGTCTCAGTCTGTTGGGGCTTTATAACAACAGATAAAACAAGAGCACCATTGCTAAAGGAATGCAGCACAACAATTATTTTGACTTGCTTGTTTTATTTTCATAATGAGAATATAAAATTTGATTAAATGCAAAAGCCTTTACGGGTAGCATCAGGAACCAAATGAAACATGAGGAGCTACCTGCTTTGGTGACCCTGTGTGAATAAGGTAGCAAACAAAAGTAGCAGTTTTTAATTTCTAATAGATTAAGTCAAAATAGCACAAATAATACCAAAGCAATACCTACAAGATGTGGCTCTTAAGATAGACTTGTGTAAATCAAACCAGATTTACAACCACAATTTTCATGAAACTACAAACCTCGCTCACCATTGTTCTGCTTTATCAGTGACATTATGGCAAGAAACTAAAGTATCTCTGATATATCTGGTCTATTTCATTACAAGGGTACATGGACATAATGGCACATGACCCAACATATGATGTAGAAAATTAACCTCATCATTAGCCACAGGCTTATTTCTTGCCAATTAGACCTCGTTTCTAACATCCCATCTAATAAGAAACGAGCCACCGATCATGAATCGGCCTTCAGGGTGTCACATCCTGTTTGTGAACAAACATGTTTGTGTACGTGTGCGCTTTAGTGTGTGTGGTCGACCATATCGCCGTGACGTTATACGATGCGAGTGGACAGCTATGACAGTCAGGAGAGCAAGCATTTCCCACTATGCACATGAGGACAGAAGGGGGTACTCATGAACTCATCCCGGCTGTCAGAGCCACTCACCATCAAACGAGGTTGCCGTGGTTCTAAATTAACACTGCATGTATGCGCAAACATGCACGCACACATACACACATGCAGGTTTCCTTCTTATTAGACTCATGAGTAAATAAAGGTAGTCAACTAGCACAACAAACTATAGCTGCTGTCCTCAGGCTATAATGTAAATCATGATCATAGGATGAGCTCGAGTCTAAAAAATGCACCTTCTATACATCATACGTAACTGAAAAAAGTTAAATATATATATATATCTTCATCAAGCAGTCATCAGATTCAAATAACGTGGACATTTTTTTTCTCTAAAGTTGCAAGTTTAGAACTGAATGCTTATTGAATCATAGGGTGTACTTAGTTTGTCATACACTTTTTCTGCATTTTGGCTTGTTTTTTCCTGATATGTACATACCGTATTAGATACGGTGTAATATGGCATATGTTGTTGTTCCTCTGAAGTTGCATTTGCCTAATTTTAAGGTCTGCAGAGGAACAGATTAATTTTATTGGGTAAAATCTAAGAATTTAAGAAGAATTTTGCCAACACTCTTGTCTTCCCTTGGTTTTTGCCACATTTCTCCTGGTGGTCTTTGGTTTTGCTGTTTGTCTAAGGAAGCTCCTGAAAATTTGCGTGACCCTGACCCTCAGACTGTATATATTATTAGTAATAATTCAAGAACATGCAAAAGTAAAAGTGTAGCAGCTTATCCCTTATGTTACCCAAGTAACAGGCAGGCCGGTCAGATGCTCAAACAATTAGCTACAATTTCGGCTGTTGCAACGCACATTACACAGCGAGACTTCAAAAGCATACCAAAATTAAAAATGGTGGGACGAGCCATACATGCAGCTCTTTGGATGTGTGCTATAGAAAGATGGAAAGATTGGCATCTATTCAAGAGTCAGTAACAACCATAGTCAACAATTGGCAAATGTTGTCATCAAAAGTATGCTGGATAGATGCACCATGATTCCAGTGTGCATGGACTCTCTACAGAGTGCAACACTGGAAAACTAAAGCCTCTTTTCCACCAGTACCTGTTCAGCTCCACCTGACTCGACTTGGGTCAACTTGACTCAGTTTTTAGGGTTTTCCATTAGGTGGTAGTACCTGGTACCAGGTAATCTTTTAGCACCAGCTCCGCTGGAGTTCCAAGCAAGCGGAGTCAATCCGAAAATGTGACGTCAACACACTGCATGCCACAGATTGTCATTCAATGAGTCATAATAGCTACTCCTTCACAAAAAGCAAAACTGTCATTTTTAAAACCTGGCAACATGTGAAACAGCTACACAAAATCCAACACCTTGGTTTCCGAGTCTGACAATCAGCCATAGACCAAGGAGAAGGTATACCATCGCCTCGACGACCTCTATTGTTTGTGTGTGTTTGTGTTGCATTAAAAAAACGTCACAGGACTTTCAGCTGAGGTGCTATAACAACCCCACATACATTGAGGTGGAACTCAATTGTAATGGAAAACAAGCAAAACCAAGCAGAGTCAAGTCGAGCCGAGCTGAGTAGCTAATAGTGTAAAAGAGGCACAAAACTACACAATTTACATAGCATAGTGTACACAGTCGCCTCAAGGTGTTTTATATTGTAAGGTAAAGACTAATATAACACAGAAAAAAATCCTGTAAGCAAGCACTTGGTGACAGTGAGAAGAAAAAATTCCCTTTAACAGGAAGAAACCTCCATCAGAACCAGGCTCAGGGAGGGGCAGCCATCTGCCACGACCAGTTGGGGGAGAGGAGAGGAAGACACTGCTTTATGATTTAACATCTCTTATCAGGAACAAACCAAACACACAAGTGTGTATTTTAAAAATAACAACAGGATTACAACGCTCTACAGTAAATGTGTGTTCATTTTAGTAGTTGTGCATGGCTCGGGTGGAGGCGTGAGATGTGTTTTTGAGCCAAAGCTTAAAGTCCCACCTGAGTAAACATAAACTCCAGAGCAAAAGGAGAAGGTGCCCCCCCTTTAACCTCCCCTCCTCCTCCACACTTCTTTTCCTCCTGCATCTGAGAGTTGATTAACCCCAGTAATGAAGCCTCAGTTGTCAAAATATAAAACGCAGGTTGTTCCCCAGTCTCACGCCAAGATAACTTAAAGTGAAATCAAAACTGAGACTTGTGTTTTTTTCACACAAAGTGTAGGTGCTTGACGTGACAGAAGGAGACAGAGAAAATGGAGTTAAAGGGAGGAAGGCAAAGAAAGGCTGTTGCAGTGCTTTGCACAGTGTTTGGGGTTTGGGAGTCCCTTTGGCTCTGCTATGTGTCTCTCCTAACCTATTTTCTCTGTCAGTGCTTCATACCCACCTAAACAGAACCTCACCTGACGATTAATGATCATAGAAAGCAGCATTGCAAAGCCTCGGTCTAAAATACAATGTTCTTAGGGGAATTACTGTGTCCTGACATTGATTTAAATTTTTCTTTGACACATACTACCCACTTAAACATTGCTGCAGACCAATTGCCTCTTTTCACACACACGCACACACACACACACACACACACACACACACACACGGTAATGTCATAACAAATGTAAGCTGGTTTTCAGATAGATTTTCGGAGACCTGACCCAAAAGGGAACCAATTCAAGAAGAGGCTGACCTTCGCAGACCCAAATAGAGCGATAACACCAGCACTGCCGGCAATATGAGTCACCACCAGTTGATGTGCAGCTGTGGTTAAAAAAAGGCACAGCAGTATATCTTTGATATCCTGCTTTCCCAGTTCACTGTCTGCCAGAAAAAAAATATCACAAATGATTCTCCAGTGATAGAGAGTCAGCTTTGATCGGCTGAGATTATTACACATTTTGACACAAAGACATGCTCAGGTCGTATTTGACCCTATTAGACTGAATATGGTTTGGACCAGACCCAAGTCATTTCGCTAAGTGGACTTATAAAGGCTCCATTTAGGGGATGTGTTATGGTAAGAAGTGGTATGGGTGTCATCCAGAAAAGCAGTGCTAGAGCTAATCCAAGCTGTTCAGTGTAGAGGGTGTAGAGTCCAGTAGATCACTTCCCCAATGTTTGATAATCAAATGAAAGCTGTTATGTGGCGTTTTAACCATTTCTAGCACTATGTTACTAATGTTTTCATTCTCTTATGTGGGTTTAAAGGTTTTGGTCCTGTAGCATAGACACTCTACACCATGCTATTACTGAATTAGACCACCTTTTGCCTTATGGATTCAACAAGGCATTGGATTTTGGTCCACACTGACATAACAGCGTTACTCAGTTGCTGCAGATTTGTCAGTTGCACATTCATGAAGCAAATCGCTTGTTTCACCACATCCCAAAGGTGCTCTGGTGAGATCTGGTGACTGCTGAGGCCATTTGAGTGCAGTGAACTAATTTTCATGTTCAAGAAGCCAGTTTGAAACGGTTTGAGCTTTTTGAGATGGTGCGTTATCCTGCCAGAAGATGGGTAGGGCATGGTCACACAATTACCTCAGGAAAATCCCTGTAGATTAGCAATTTCAGCTGGTCTACCACATATCAAACTTTGTGTGTATTTTTATACAAAATATAACTTTAAAAAAACATTGCATTTTACTCAGTAGGACTTGAAACTAGCAACTGAGAATATGAGTTCGTCAAGAAAGCTTTACTGAGTTGAAGAGAGAATATGGACAAGTTTCAGTCAGGCTATTGTCAAAACAGACTTCTTTTGGTGGCTAGAGATCTCACTCCTCCATTGAGCATTTTATGAATTCAGTTGTAAACCATTTTTGCGTTTGGCTTAGCTTCTCAAATCTGGAAACTAGGTCTGTCTTTTATTAGTGCCCTATGTTTTACAGCAGGAATTGTAGCAACAAAGGCAAAGAGGCAGAAGATTGCCAGCAAATAAATGATAGTACAAATAGTTGAAGTTTTAAAAAGAATAGTTTTATAAGCAGGAAAACATTCAACACATTTTAAGACCTTCAATACTGTAATGCTTTGATGCTGTGTGTAAACAGAAAAGTTCTTAGCGCACTTTCAGACATGAACTGACAGATTGTGAGCTGCAAAAGCAAAGCATTTTATATCATGTTGATATGTCCATATGTGTGAGCAGATGATTTTTTACACATTCAGCAGTTACAGAGCAACATTAGCCTATTATTAATCTCTACAAAGTCCTGAGGGAAATATCTGCCACTTAGGCTGTTAAAAGCAGCACAAAGTTCAGCAGATAGTTACAAGCTGTATCTACTTAAAAACAATGCAGTGAGAGCAAACACTAAAGTTCCGCATCAGGCAAATAAACCTTCAGCCGAAATTCTCCATGACAAGCTCAGGAGATTTCCATATTCAGGTGAAAGCTTTGTAAAATAGAAAAACTGGTCAAATGTATACCAGTTGCTGTTTTTGTTGGGTGCGTTTGTCTCTCAGTACAACAAATGGGAGACAAAGGAGATGCTAACAGCTGCAAAAATACAAAGGAGTTTGAAAGATCACTGAAAACAAACAAAAGCTTGTTAAACACACCTTGAAGACCTATTTTCTCAGTATGCTGCTGGATTCCAGTGTCACATTTTAATTTAATCAGTCCCGGATCACGTAGTATTAGCACGGGAATGGAACATGGCTTTAGACCCGTTTTACTTTTATGTCTGCTTAAAGGGATCAGGGTGTGCTTGCAAAAGTCAATACAGAGTCCAGGTGTTCCAATAAAAGCAACTCAGATCTGATAACCCATCATCACATATCAGATCCAAACAGGAAACAGATGTACACCACAAGAAGAAGAAGAAGAAGAAGCAGAAGGGAAAAAAAGACGCAGGTGTGAGTATGTCGTGCTGTTTTTAAATCTGGCATTCTACAAAGACAAACGAAACTGCACCCAGACCTTCAACAACTATTCACTGCTGTTAACAGGACATCAACATTTTGGAGCATTTGCAAAGACAGCATGCTAACACAAAGATAGCTAGACAATATTCAAATACTACTGTATATTGATCTATTTAAGTTTGTTTTTTTTGTTGTTGTGCTTTTTCCTCTTTGCTTTGACAAATGACTTGAATGAGCTGGAACTCATAATGTGCCCATTGGCTTTTTAAACATGCACACAAGCATTTAGTGAAACTGCCTTTATAGGTTTCCTCTTTCTAAAATGTCTACATGTAATTTTATGATTGCACTCATATGATCCTTTTAGGTCTTCAAATGGGCAACGCGCAGTACAAGTGTAACAGGAGTACATTGTTTATGTAATTTTTCCACTGAATAAAGTCAGTATTTTCCAGTAAAGTAGCTGTTGTTAGAGAGGATATTTCCCACAAGGACAGCAAGATGCGCTCTGATTTATGTCTGTGATTTCTGGGATTTATGCATGTGTCGCTGTCAACTCGAGCCAATTCCTTTCTGGAAAGCTGCACGCACATGAAAAAGCAAGCATTCAATGCATCGACAATTATTCCATATATCTCAACTCAAAGTACATCACTTGGCTTGAAGCCTGAAGGGTAATGAAACTGGACTTCCATATGAAATAACGTTTTCTGTCTGACTCTTCTGTTTGTGCGGTATATAAGCGCAGTACATTTTAAACAGAGTAAGAATAGCTTCGTCTTCATGGGGCTTTTCCAAAGTGCTGACCAAGAAGCTAATAAAGAGCAACACGGAGAAGAGAACAGCAGACACAAAGAAATAAAGAAACATTAATAACCAGAGAGATTAATATAAGCCAGACAGTAAATATATTGCCTGAAATATTAGACAGAATTTGTTTATTGCAGGCAGGAGCAGGTCTGCAAGAAATTATCTGTAAATATTGTTTCATTTCTTTTCCAACTGCAACACTAGACGAAGACAAAACTTTTCTTAAAGACTAAGTTTTTCCCTCAAGGTCTCATAGTATCTATCATACCCACCTACCCTCATCAGCAACAACATTAAAACCACTGAGAACAAAAAAGTGAACAATTATAGTCCAATGCTGGGAAACCGAACGTGTCCTCATACATGCCATTTTGTCAGATTCTGCCTGTTTCTCACTGTTACACCTACCATGGGAACACTGGCTGCCAAAAAATAACAATTTTAGTTCAGAGACCTACTAAGTCCCCGTAAGCAATTTTCACCGGGGCCGTTGGCACAGCTTGGTCACAGTAGATCATGGTTTGCATCCCATTTGGACCTCTGGTTTTTACACTTTGTTTTGCACTTTTTTTTCGCCACTTGATGATTTGTTTTGTTTTCACTCACAGTGTAGTTTTGCTTTCAGCTGCTGGTTAAACTTCAAGACTAAAAGGTGCTTGGTCAGGGTGAGGGAGAAGATAAAATATACCCTACACAACAACAATCCTGACTTTTGCCATAACCTGATTCGTCACACACCACGGCACGTGGGCAGCTTAGACAAAGCTGCCTTACTTGGAATGAAAATGTGCGGTGAATGTGACAGTTAAGGGACTTTGTGAAAGCAGCGTTCTCCTCCCAGAAAGACAATAATTCCCAAAAGCATAAAAATTACTGTGATAGGCTCAATAAATCCAACAGAGCCAACACCCTGCCTTTAAACTCAACTGATACAGATCCAATTGAGCACCTGTGGGATGTGCCACAATACACGTGATCAACCTAACAAGCGACCCATAGCCCACAAGGCACCTCTAAGAGTTCCCATATCTATCCATGGCTCATAGCTGTTTTGATGTCACAAGGAAGGTAAATGTAACGTTGTGTCTTAGTTGTGGCACCAACTCAAGAATTTAAAAAAAATCTCAGTGCACCAATATGACCTCCACTGCCATTTCTTAATGAGATTAAGAAACAGATCGTAACGACACACTGCTATCTTCGAGCGTCAATCTTTCCAATTTTAGGGAACTTGTCAGATGTAAAGAGAAGCCTTTGGCTGCTGATTGTTAGGACAAGGTTAGAGGAAAAGGTTGGAGCCCTATCACAACCCTGATTAGAGAACTCAAATTTCTCTTGGTGCACAAACATTTGGAGGTTTTTGTTATTTTCTTTTTTAACTCTAAAATTGTACAAAACAATTTTTAAAGTGTACTTAAAGGTAGAGAAACTTCGACTGATGAAAAAATGTTTTACTCTGTTATTGTATTGTATTGTAGCCCAGTGCATTTTTTAAGTGGAGTTGTTTTCATTATCACTGACTCTGTATGTGTGATAAATTACAACTTACACGACAGAGTCTATTACCATTCACATTCGCCCTATTCTTTGAAATAATGCCAATTAAAATTAATATATTATAAACAGATTATAAATCACTGCTACTGGTTTTTTTCTGATTGTCCTATTGATTCGTATACATGCGGAACCGTTTTTCTGTTTAATTTGTTTCTCTGCCTAATTTGTTTTTTTTTCCTTCATCCCTTCCCAGGCCCCAGAGGCAGTTTCATCATTTCAGTAATTATCATCTGCCTCAGCAAAATATCACTGACCAGGATGCTTAAGTTCCACAATACCTCCTCGCATTACAGCCAAAAGCATTAGCTGAAATACCCATAATGTGAATGTTGGTTTGTTTTGAACACCTCTTCCCATTTTAACCACCTCAGTGTGAACCCACTGCCCTTTATTTTTTATCTCATTGTTGTTTTGTGTTGCTGGTGAAAAGAAACTCTGAGCCTGTCGACATGCTAACAGCCAGGCTGTCATTCACAGGACTCTAATCAGTGGGGAGATCTGTCGTTCTTGGAAGAAAAACTCCCTAATGTGCAGTCACCACTTGCTGAATTTGGATCACTGTCAGAATCTGTCAGAAACAGATTCCCCGGCTCTCATTCCTTGCAAACATACACTAGATGACAGAAACAGCACTGCAGAAAAAAAAACTGCATCACATCATAAAACAAATATATTTTTTACTCATATCTGTCAGGTTCACCTCAAAGACAAATAGTGAATTTTTAATAATGTGGTCCTTTAGTCATGCAGCTGGCAGAGTGAGCAACAATTTAGCCACAAACAAAGCATGACAACATTAGTCAAAAGAACAGTTAAACCATAGCAATATTTTGGCAGAACAGCTGTGGGCTGCAGATATTAACAGAAAAATATGGAGATAAACATCTTCTTCATTTGGGTCTGACTGTTAGAGGTCACCACGGAGGATTATCTGCCTCCATCTCACTCTATCCCTAGCATCCTCTTCTGTATTACCAACCTTCTGCATGTCCTCCTTCACTATATCCATCTTCTCTGCGGTTTTCTTCTTTTTCTCCTGTCTGACAGCTTCATACTCAACACCCTTTATATCTGCTTTCCCTCCTCTGCACATGTCCAAACCATCTCAGCCTTGCCTCTCTAACTCTAAGTTGTCCCTCTGGTGTACTCATTTCTAAACTGTCTATCCAGAATGTTCCATCTAAAACTCTGCCATCTCCAGCTCTGCCTCCTGTCTCTAAATCATACATCATAGCAGGTCTCACTACCATCTTGTAAACCTTCTCTTTCCCTCTTGCTGCTATCCTTCTGTCACAAATCACTCCTGAAATTCCTCTCCACCCACTCCAACCTGCTTGCACTCTCTGCTTCACCACCATCTGTTGCTTTGGAAGGCTGACCCTAGGTATTTAAATTCATTCACCTTCACTACCTCTGCTATTTCCAGCTTCACCATTGCACCTTTCTTCCTCTCTGAGTATATGTTTGCTTCTTACTTTCAGTCCTCTTCTCTCCAGGTCATACCTCGTCATCTCCATGCTCTCAGTCTTCTTTCACTACAGACCACAGTGTCATCAGTGAAGGTCATTGTCCATGGAGACTCCTGCCTGACCTATCCATCACCACTGATAACAAGAAGGGGCTCAGAGCTGATCCCTAATGTAAACCCAACCCGTGCAGGGTATCGGTGCACAATATACTGCCAGAGCCCTACAGAATTACCTCCAGCAGACCACTGGTGTGAATGCGAAAGGATCTTGGAAACCGACTGGCATTTGCCATAGAATACCAGAATTAGCAGGTCCACTCCTGGCACCCTGTGCTTTTCACAGATAAGAGGAGGTTCACCCTGAGCACACGTGACAGATGTAAAAGAGTCTGGAGAAGCTGTGGAGAATGTAATGCTGCCTGTAACATTGTTCAGCATGACCGGTTTGGTGGTGGGTCAGTGATGTATCCATGGAGGAATGCGCAGACCTCTACAGGCTAGGCCACAGCACCCAGACAGCCATTAGGTATCAGGATGAAATCCTTGGAGTAGTTTCTGGGTTCCTGGTGCAAGACAATGCCCAGCCTCATGTGGCATGAGCATGTAGGCTGTTCCTGGATGATGAAGGAATTAATACAATTGACTGGACCCCACGTGCACCTGACCTAAATCCAGTAAAACACCTCTGGGACTATATGCTTCAGTCTATCCGATGCCACAAAGTTGTCCCTTAGACTGTCCAGGAGCTCAGTGATGCCCTGGTCCAGATGTGGGAGGAGATCCCTCAGGAACCCATCCATCGTCTTGTTAGTAGCAGGCTCCGACATTGTCAGGCATGCATACAAGTACGTGGGGGCCATACAAACTACAGGGTACCATTTTGACTTGCTGCAGTGAAATTTCAAAATGGACTAGCCTGCTCCATAATTTTTCACATTGTTTTTTGCCTTAACGGTCTTATCTTATGATAATATTACTGGGTTCATAAGTGTATATGTTTAGCTTCTATGATATGCTTTGGTGTTTAGAAACTTAAGTACTATTGTATGTATGATTTCAGCTGAGTGTATGTTTCATGGGTTTGTCATGGAAACATCAGCAGTAAAAAAAAAGTGAAAATACAAGTTGCTTTGTCACAAATTTGAACTGAACTACATCAAGTCTATACCGAATTCCTGAAATCTGGCTCTCTTCATTTGATTATAATACTCTTCCATTTCACCTTTCCCAACATTTGACATAAACATGTCAGAGCCTTATGTATTTGGACAAGCAACCTCAAACAACCTTTATTTTGATGCTTGCTCTGTTTTATACCATGGCTCTAGGGTGCAGGACTGCATCTGCAGGATGTCAGAAAGCAACACAATTTGCCTAAAGTTGTTGTCACAATCCTAAAATGCCACATTTGCATTTGCAGTCTTACACTTGTATAATTAACCAACTTTATTTTTGTTGCTATATGCAGGTCTTGATTTCATATACAATCAAAGAATCTTGATTGAACATAACCTGAACATAATGTCTGATAATAACTCCAGGTTTCAATATTCTCTTTAGCTAAACACGTTGCTCTAATGCAAAATAGATTAAAGTTTGATTGCTTGGGAAGGAAACTATCTAATGATTGTTTTCTCAATATGAAATGACAAACACAGTGATGGATGGGCAAGTCGCTGTAATAATCACATTTTCATTAGAATTAAATGAGCACCAATAGGAGCTCTTGCACATTTCATGTGAATTAATTTTTTATAAGCTCAGCATGACATCTATCATACAGCCCTAAAAAGGTGTAATAGTACCAATGAGTATAAAACATACTTCTGAACACTAAAAATCAAACCCCATCCTCTTTTTTTAAATTGTTCCATTTTTTCTGTCCTAAATGTGAATGGATTATTATTTATAGTGTGTTAAATTTACGTAGGAGAATTTGCTACCTTTGTAGTAGTTAATCAGCCAAATAAACAGTTAATTATAAAATTATGCATTTGATAGTTTCAAGCTGTGTTTCAGCAAATGCTTAGCAACAGCAAGTTTGTTGTAATGACTGACTTAGTCAGTCAGGAGATCCAAGCCAGCCTTCATTTGGGATCCTATCTTTGAACATGAACAGTTTAGAAGTTCATTTACTGATCAGCTTTGCTTATAGTCACCAGAAAGCCTCAGAAATTCATGTTTCCAGATGTTGGAGGCATTCGGTCTCAATGGGATGTGACTGAGAAAAGAGAATTAAGTGGAGCGAAGCTAAATGAGATCTGCCGTGCTGCAGGCGCCTGGGGATTTTATGGGTGACAGAGAATCTAATCTATGCAAATCAATTTACTCCCTGCTGACAAATTTGAGTTTTAGGCAGATACAGTGACTGGTGTATTTTGGCCGAGTGGAGCAAATATAAACGTAATAAGAGCAAAAAGAACATTTATTAGTTATTTTGTTAAACAGGACATTTTCACTCATCATTACAGCATCACTAACACCACATCACCACATCCATCAAATCAAGCCCAGGCTGCTTCTGCACAAAACTTCCACTGCATCTACTTTACTGGCATTAACTAAATCTGTCTGGCTGTGACTGTGTGAACAGCTCATCTGTTAACTACATCATTCATTTACAGTAACATCACTGAGAACAAACAGTGAGTCGTCCCTTGGTACAGGAAACGGACCGGACACACAGAGCCAAGAATGCGTCCTGTTCCTCTTCTATCTGTCTCTAACCTGTTTAGGTGCTTTGAACTTCAGATTTCATGCTTCACATCTGTCAGGGTGTTAATTTTAATAAACATCTATAATTCACTGCCAGAAGAAAAAGATCAAACTTTAAACAATCGCAGAAAATCATTTTAGAACAACAGTTGCTACTTTGACGTGTTTTTAAGTGAGGTCAGAGAAAGATGAAAATATGATCTTATCATTTTCGTATCTATGCAGAACATGTGCAGCCTTCTATTGCTTAAATTTAACCTGTGAGGTTTAAATAAACAATCTGCATGTAAGATTTTTATGGATGTTGGTGGTGGCAGAAAATCATTTTTTCTCAGTGCACTGTTGGGTCAGGTATGAAGGCACATTAGACACACAAATTGGGGGGGGGGGTATTTTGCCACAAAATAAGCCACAGGCATGTCTCTATAAGAATGAATTGTTATAAATCTGGTAAAGCCAAAACTTAACAGTAGCTTAAAGCTAATTAGACAGAAGATGTGAACAAATCTCCTGGGTCTAAGTCCTTGAAGTCGTTCACCACGTTATTCATGGTTGTCACTCTTTGGGTGTGACAATATCACCGCATTGTTTAAAACGGAGCCAGTTCTAGTTTTACAGAAACCATATCACGCTGCACAGACCAAGTGAGAAGGGCAGGAAGTCAGATACAGGAATGGCATCGAGAAGCTGGGAAATTTTCAAAACAAAATACCCAGTGCAAATGACAGACTGCTTCTAAAATGCTCTTAGTGTGATTTGAAGCTGTGGTAATGATGCCTACGGTGGAGAGTCACAGAAAGCAAAAATAAAAACCTTATGCAAAACATAAAGGTTATAAAACTGTTAGATATGCTAGCACTACTCTTTGTAGAGCTTTAAAATGGAAACGTTACCCGTCACTGACAAATACTGACACATCTGCTTCCCCATAGACGCCCTGCAATGGACACCTTGTGTGAAACCGCTTCCTCCAAAATGTACTTGACAAGGCAAAGCAGTAGGAATTACATGTTCTAAACACTGCAAATATACATAGTCAGAGAAACTAGTGCTAATATGCACCTTCACAATACCTACAGTACATGTAATCAAAGTACACATTTAAAAATCACACACACAGTTTGTTAGACTATGAGGGCATTAACACCTCACCTCCCTTTGTACACACAAATATACTCGGCTAAATAAACTTATGGATACAGGCAATAGCTAATCAATGTTGAAAATGAACCCATGCAGCGAGTTCTGTTCTGAACACCATAACCCATGAATCACTTTGTCTATACAAGGCTATTACTGAGCTATTAACTACGCAGTAATCAGCCTGCAACTCATTCGTAATGAGAAGATAAATCACAGGAATTCGAGCCAGTGACGGAGGCAGTGGAAGACAGAACAGAGCTAAAACTGACACTTACACACTCTGCTTTTGGAAAAGACATGTTTTTGAAAATCAGAAAATAACCCACTGATGAAAGAGCTCTGACAATATGTATGATATACTGTGCACTGAAAATAATAACCATATGTTTTCATCTATAGTAGCTTTACTCTTTAATTTGCAGTGTGGGAATAGTAGCACCCAGCATAATATAACCAAGAAGAAAAACATAACTCAAAGTATTATATCAAGGCTAATAGAGTCCTCTTAATATTCCTATGAACTTCTTATGGCTCACAACAAGCAGAAAGACATAAACGTTGGTGATTTTTTTATGTGCAAAAAATAAAAACAGAAATCCTCTTTTGCACCTGTAAAATTTGATGGATTCAATATTTATCTTCTTTCCCATTTGACACTGCATATACATGATCACGTGATCATGATCACATGAGAGCATCAATCACACGTGCACAAAGACAACTTGTCAGCAACTGCATCGTGCATTCCTTTTCCCAAGCCTAACCCTCCCTCACTTCTTTACACTTTATGTCTCGCTATTATGTCGGAGAACTGGAGCTGAAGAGAAAGCGGGAAGCCTCGACACACAGCTGAGCTGCTTAACGTGGAGTTGCCACACTAATACAACGTGTGGACGGCCGGAGTGAATGTCGAAAGACCAGCGAGAGACAGACGGCACTGACACTGCGTGCAATATGTCCTCTTATAACCCTCCCAATGCGCTCTTCCTAACAAAACAACAATAAATTGAGAATACAAATAAAACACAAAGGAGCTCAAGGATCCATTAAAAAAAAAAAAGGTAATTAGGCTGTTAATGACAAATAATTTGTACTTTGAATAAGCTCCACTCATCAGTATGCTTTGAATTAAAGTAAATCTCTCATTTATATTATTACAATAGTGAATGCTCATATTAAACATGCACAACGTTTCAGATAACAAGGTTAGTGCATTGTTTCACACATAATTAGGCTGTATTTATTTAGTCAATTTCTAAAAAGAAATTTAACAAAAATAAAAAATAAAGGAGCAATAATCAGCTCCTTCCTCATGGGAAAACCTTATCATATGGACAGACTCCAGCTCCACAGTCTTGTAACGCACTTTGGGTTGGTACTCTTTGTCATGTTGTGGAGCCTCGCTGAGCTTGGCATAGTGAAACATGAAGCAGTTGTCCACCTGTTCCAGGTTCTGATTGGAGCGGCCCTGCAGCTCATAACAAATCTCAAGACCAGAACAAGAAGTACCACCACCAGCTGCAGGCAAAAATGATGGAGTCTGAGTCCTTTCAACCATAGGGTGAACACAACATCAGTGATCTACTCACCCTGACTGTGAAAATGACAAGACAGGAAGCTAGCTGATTACCAGTGAATAACTCCCAAAATACAAACTCAGTGATACCCAGGAGGTCCTCCCAAATACTGTCAAAGCATTGGGAAAGACCCCAGTGTGTGTGCAAGGCTTCAGATTTCTCTAAAAACTCATTTTCTGGCAGTTTCTTTTTCTTTCTATTTTCCGGTTTGTATTAACCCACCTGCTGTTCAAACCTTTTGTTTACAAAGGGCAGCCAATGAGAAGAAAGCTTACCAAACAGAAAATTAACTTAACTCAGGCTCAGTATAACATGAATAAGTGTTATTTTGAAGTGTGAGTCATCTAGAGCTCCTTTAGTGGAGTCAATAAATCAAAACATGAAACTGAAAAACAGCATAAGAGCTCCATTTTAAAATTAATGCCATCATTTCGCAGTAACAAGCTTATAACACGAGACTATGTCAAAAGTCAAGATCACATGTCAACATTTATCATGTTCATTGGTTGTCAGGAAAGGCTTTATGCATTATGAGGGCAGACACAGGAGAAACAAAGACAGTACAGGAATACATGAGAGCTGTGTGCTGCTGAAAAGAGCCACCTTTCAATGAGAATGGCCAGTTGATAAAAACACTTAACTCCAAAGTATTCTGGTTGGTCTATGAACTTAGTGTGCAGTTGGCTGCCCCACCTATCAAAGTAATCAGGGCATACATAGATAAATGTGATCACCTTTTGGCTGTTGGAGTAAAAAGGTTTACCACTTGTCTCCACGGGTGGCCATCTTATTTTAATTAATGCAACTCTACACAAGCTGCGTGTAGTTTTCATGCGCCTTACATGCATATGTAGGCTTTAAGTCTGATTACTTGTGCACTGCTTTCCTAACACTACTGATTTTATGCTATGGCTATGCTACGCTAACCTTCTGGTTTTGCTCCACAGGATGTGTAATTATGGTTTCTGCACAGCCTAAAGTGCACAACTCCTCCTTTTTCACTTTTTCAAACTATGCCATGTTCTCTTTGTTTCAAACTGTACAAAAAAGTTGCCTAATGTAACTGTAAATTTGTATTATTGCCCAAATGTGTTAGATAGTTAAACAAAGGGGACATTTGTTTGGCCTCAGGAATCGTTTGCGGGCTTTACTCTCATCTGTTATGCAGTTATGTTATTCTTTTGGCTGGTGGCAACATGTTTGGGCACTTTATTTTAATCATCCAGTTGCACAGAAGGATCTAGAGTTTACTTCAGAAAGTATTTAGTTCTCTTCTGAACAATTTACAGTGTCACAATTGTACAGTGCTTTAATGAGGTAATGAGAAAATGTGCTTTTCAGCATTCTGGCAAATTGGATTCTCTAACAAGGGAAGCTGCGCACACATCTGAGCTTTCCAAAAATTTCCACTTCTGAGGACATGAAAACAGGGGTGCTCTTCTTAAGAACATAAACATGATGCTATTTGAAAGCACCTTAAGTCCAGTATCTTCAGTTTCCCATAAGTGGAGTCCAGTATGCACTAATCTCATGGACCGGTAAAGACAACAAGATGCACCTGAACATTATTTGGATCACCACATAGAATCTGACTGATTTTGTGAGTGTAGTGTGTTAAGCTGAAAGTCTGTAGGTTACAAAATCAAGACAAGTGTATCAATATCCACACATTAAGATTTACTTAAAAGATGTGTGCATTAATATTGTTGTTCAGAAACCTGCAATTTAGTGCAAGAGGAGGAGAAAAATCACAAAGACAAAACTGAATGAAAAACAATACATCTAAACAGAGAAACAATCAGATATGCAATAGAAATTCAGAAGAATGGACCAAATCAATCAGCTGGACCTGTTTACCGACTGCCTCTGTGGCTGAGGGCCAGCGTGAGTGAGTGTTTGTTTCAGTCTGTTTGCCAGGCTGCCCGTCACGCTGTTTGAAAACATCCTCAGTCGCAAAATTTGAATGCGCTAACATGTAAGAGTTTTGTATTATCACAAGGAAAAGGTGAAGGAAAAGGAAAGAAATACAGCTTGTGAACAGTGAACCTCCTTTATGTACCTGGAAGTGAGATCTCAAAATCCACAGTGATGTGTAGCCTATTATTGTGCCGTTGTCGATATATGTCAGTATCGTTCCAGCACTTTCACACTTCACAATTTTCTTTTTCTCATTTCTGTACTGGCATTGTTGCCTGATTACTCTGCAGAGCTGACTACCAAACAGGCGGCTTTTGTGTTGCATCAAAATTACTTTCTGTTGTTCACCAGCTTCACGGTTATACGTGTTATGGTTTGAAGCATGCTGCTCTAGAAACAAGAAAAACAAGAATCTCTCAAAATAAAACACAATAATAACTCCATAAAAACTAAATTCCAACAAACAAAATCATTTACCTGATCATGCGCACGATTAAGTAAAGCTACTGCAGTATGTAAAGCAAGAGTGCCCTAGTCCAAAGAACTTCTAGGACTAGAAAAGAATGCTTGTATGAATGGGTGTGAATGGGTGAATGAGGCATGTATGAATGAAGGCATGTTGTATAAAGCAATCTGGGTGCTCAGGTAAAGTAGAAAAGTGTTATATAAGATTCAGTCTGTTTACATTGTTGCAGTGGGGTTTTTTGTATGCCAGTTTCCCTCCTCTGCTCACTGTCTCACCACGATGAGAGGAGCACAGGAGAGACGCGAGAATATCTTGATTCTTGATCTGATTTGCTACAGGACTCAAAGTGCAAAGCCAAGAGCTGTAACAATTACATGTTTCAACACTGATGTTACAGCATTACAAGCTAGTTTGGAAACCTAAGAGTCAATTCTAAAGCTCCCCGGCCTTTGACCCAGTGTGACACGTTGACTGTGATTTTAAGCTACTTTTTATGTACTCCTTATTGTTTTAACTTCTATCTTTTACCCTATGGCCTGTTTTGGCCTTTTCTATTTGGTGTCATTGTGCAGCACTTTGGCCAGCCCTGTTGTTGTTTTTAAAATGCATTATAAATAAAGTAGTATGGTATGGTAAAGCTCAAATCTGGTTAAAACAGTATGAAAGATAAAGGAAATGACTACACCCCTCATTCCCCAAGGAGGAAAAATAGGATTTTATCTTAATGAATTCTGGAGGGAATAGGTCCTATTGTGTAAGCATAACCATTATAAAAATTTATGTATCCCGTTAAGCAGATTAATGAAGAACTTACGCAAGCTTGACAGAGCTTGCGTGAGCAGAGAGTCTTTGAGTACTTTTTTAGAAATATGAAAGGTGCCTTTTTCATGTGTTTTTATTGTAATATTTGATATTTGGTTCTGATGCAGCCTATATACGGCCCTTAAACTGAAGCGTATTAGTTCAGGCAGGCCATAAAGCTCAAGCTCAGCCACATCAGCTGATGCTGAAAACAGGTGCTGATCATCTATAAGTCTCTTTGCTCCAAGTCTCTTTCCTTCGTTCATCCTAGATCTAATTGAAATAGTCATATATGATGCCTGCTTTGTTCTGTTCTTTGTTCTACTGCTGCTGCCTACCTTATGCTTTCCATATATGGGTACGGAAGGGTGGGAAGGTCCCAGAAGAGCCAAACTCCCAATTAGAAATTACAGCAGATGGCTATGGTGGTCGTGACTGAACAGAGAGAATTTGAACTATCATAATCCAAACTAATAAAGTGCCTTTTTGGAACAAACACACACATATTTGCAGAAACTGTAAGTGCAAGAAATACTCTACTTTGCCGGGAAGTACTTGCATACATGAATGGAGAAAGTGTACCTGATGAAAAACGGCTCTTAAGAAGCATCTGCCTATTGTTAGAGTCTAACTTCACCTTATATTACCATGAAAATGTTATGAGAATATAAAGTATTTTATTTGCCAATGAGGACTGAAGACAGATTCATGCCTCTCCAACCTCCTCCGGTGTATTTTATCACATTGAATCTGTCTTCATTATAATATGTTACAAAGAGCATAAGAAGTGAAGGAAAATGTTTCAGATATAAATCTCTCTGTGCCATCTTCAGCCCTCCTTTGTAAATAAATATCTAATGCTTTTGAAAACTGAGTCATCTAATCTGTCATTATTATAATAGCACCATTAGAGTGGTAGTGGTTAAGTACTCGAACTGCTTACCTGTTTTTTGTAAAAAAAAAAAAAAAAAACCCTGTTATTTACATTGCAGTCATATCTATCCCTCTATCCCTTTAAGAGCACATCTGTCCTTTAGCTAATAAAGTGCAAAATGTATTTGAGCACTAGCCGTGTCTGTGGTAATTAAAGGGTGCAAGTGTAAGCAAGTGCAATTTATCATGGTGTGTTCTGTCAGCGGGTTTGTGGATATGCGAGTGTATGCACACTCGTGTAGTAGTGTATTAACATGTACACATGTGCTGGTGCCAGTCACGTCTGCATGCCAGCATCTGCCTGGGGTTCAGTAGCAGCTGGGCGACTGACAATGTAACATGCTCCAAAGTCATTTCACAGCTTTCTGTCTGGGAAAGAGAGAGCAGGTGTGTGTTTGGCTCATACCTCCAGCTAAAGAGACACCTGTTTTGACATGATACAGCATCATTACAATGGGCAGAAAAAGAGAAAGAAAGATATGCTGAAAAAGGGTAGTTGGCTGGAATGATCCTCGAGAGAAAGAAACTTTCTTTGCCTTCGAAAATTATGAATTTATCATCTTGGACCTGAAACCAACAACATCAAACACCGAGGAGTAGAATATATGTGAAGTGTAAGCAATAAGAAACCACAAACAGGAAATGGAAGTCCTTCAAAATATAACTCGTCTTGTCCTAATGATTTATTTGTGGGTATGCTTATTATGTTTATTTTAAAGCTGTGACTTGCTTTAAAAAACAAACAAACTGCAAAACTGGGAAATAACAAATGCCATTTAACATTCTCAGAGCTATGCTTAAGACCTCAGTCATATAGGTTATATACCTGTAAGTGACCGCCAACAACCTCTGGTGTTTAGGAAAAAATCTTTATTCCCTGAACAGTTGCTAAGTGGTTGCTGGAGGTTGTTGGCTGTCGCTGGATAAAACTGATCACAATGAGTTTGAAGGATAAAGGAACAGAAACATTAAAAAAACGCATTAGCTCACATAAAAATAACAGACAGTGATTGCATTAGATCTTTGAAAACAGAAAATACTAATGGCAGACAAATTCAAGCCCATGATGAATACGACAACCCTATGTACCTCAAACCTTTTTTGTTACTCTTTTTAAATGTCAGTAGTTGACATGGTATCACAGGCATTGGGAATATGATGTGTGTGGCTTCCAGGTGCTGCATATTGTCACAGTTTAATATTTGGGGCAGAGGCACAACCTTAAGTTGCCCATGCAGTCCTCCAAAATCCCAACTGCACAGTGCTTGACATGGATGATGTTGTGCGGCGTTCCAATGCTGACTGGTTTAACAAGTGGGCTGCAACAGAGAAGAGAGCTCAGAGTACTGTATGAAAAGAACAGACAGTGGCTGCAGTGGATGCTTTTTTTCGTTGTTTTTAACACTTTGCGTGTATGTTAAAACTTTGCTCTTCACTTCGGCTGGCTGATGGACCAACAACAGCACAGGCAAGAGTAGCCCACAGGCCGGTTGTACCACATATTATTGACACTGCTCCCATAGAATAGCTACTTTATTGTCATTAAGAACATTAGTGCACATGAGAATGAAACTTCAGTGCACTGACTCACCATCAGGCTAACAAATAAATCTAAATATGTAGAATAAGATATATACATGTAAGAATATAAGAAAAATGTCTCTCTATATTATATAAGTATTATAGTATAATGTACAGGATCATATATATATATATATACATATTTGCAGCAATATAGCAGCACAAACCAGTGTACATCCCCATGTCAGACATATTACACTGCCCGTCTTACAATAGACACTCTCTGTGGGGAGTCCAAAGTTGCCCACACACTGCCAACCCACTTCCATAACTGAGCCATAATGTCCCCATTACTCTTCATGTTGTAATGTTATACTTTTGGTTACTTCCTGTTGGATCTCTTTTCCACTGTAGCCCTGCCTTTCCCTTTGTTTTTTCTTTCTCTGTGTCCACCAGTGGCTCCTTGCACTTCTCATTCCCCTTTTCTGCATTCCTGCTTTGTTGTTCCAGCCCTTTGGACTTTCTCCATCTGTGGTTTTCACAACATCCATTAAAGGGTCCACCTGCCTGCCGTCCTGCATTTGGGTCCTCTCACCAATGAAACACTCTGACTGAGGTGCTTGCCAGATGGCTCAGAAGGTTTCAGGAATGCCCTCTGGGAACAACTTTGATGGATCTGATCATTTGTCTGTCTATCCAGTATTCGCACCCACTTCACACTATGATTGGCCAGCTGTATGTAGGTGAGAAATGAGACAGGATTTTAACCTCTTTTTTCAACTGTTTTGAACTCTTTATAATAAGAGAACGTCATCCTGTGGTGACCGTCAGTCTTGTTTAAATTGTCTGAACTTATTAAAAAAAAGGCAATGGGATGAAAAAATACAGTGCAAAAGTATTCGCCCCGCCTAGGACTTTTCCACATTTTGTCACATTACAGCCACAAACATGAATCAATTTTATTGGAATTCCACGTGAAAGATCAATACAAAGTGGTGTACACGTGAGAAGTGGAACGAAAATCATACATGATTCCAAACATTTTTTACACATAAATAACTGAAAAGTGGGGTGTGTGTAATTATTCAGCCCCCTGAGTCAATACTTTGTAGAACCACCTTTTGCTGTAATTACAGCTGCCAGTCTTTTAGGGTATGTCTCTACCAGCTTTGCACATCTAGAGACTGAAATCCTTGCCCATTCTTCTTTGCAGAACAGCTCCAGCTCAGTCAGATTAGATGGAC
>VUQG01025421.1:8403-20959 GCA_015106755.1 Etia nguti | reverse complement strand
CATATCCTGGTCAAAAAAACCAGATTCCTCACAGTGTACTGGAGTCCAAGGTAATAGGGGGCAGGGATAGCTCAGTAGGTAAAGTGTTGGCCCCGTGATCGGAAGGTCAGGGGTTCGAATCCACTGAACGACTACCCTGAGGTACCCTTGAGCAAGGTACCGCCCCCACACACTGCTCCCCGGGCGCTGCACTGGTGGCTGCCCACTGCTTCACTGAGTGAATGGGTTAAATGCAGAGAGGAATTTCCCCACGGGGATCAATAAAGTATACATTATTATTATTATTAAAGGTAAAATCGAATCCATAGCATTGTTTTTTTTTTCCAACATAAAAATGAGGATTAATTAAAAAACATGACTGAGGGGACCTTTTCCCTCAACAGGGACCTTTAAAGATGAAGGATACAAACTGTGGAGAGCACTAGACAGCCATTTTGTTTTATATAAATAATAAACGTCATTAAAGCACATCTGTCGACACTTGTGCTTCCCCTTCAGGTATCATGGCAATCATAATTGCACCATTACCATCATCATCTTGATCACTATTGTCATTATTCTTAACATGTCTCATTCAAGACAAAAAGCCCATTCCACTACCAAAAGATAAAGGACACTTTTCTTTAAGTGTGGAATGTAATTAGGCATGAAACTAAGTATTAATATTATGTTGTATAAAATCTGTGCATTATACAGTACTGTGACACAGCATTGCTATAAAAACATGTTGGAAGATATTTAACATTTCTAGATTTTGACAATTTTTTTTTTAACTCTTCCTTGTGTGTCTGTTTGCTAAGAAAGGACCTACTGATCAGTTGTGCACAAAGATCACTTTAAACCTAAGGTGGACACTAGAGTTCACTGTGTTAAGCTGAGGGAAACTAGCAGGTTACTTATGAGTCAGTGCAAAGTGGAAAAAACATATATTTCTCTCTTTTAATGGATAGAGCACTGAGAAGAAAAAAATGAATTTATTTCTGCAGATAGTGGATTAAGCACCAAAGGATGGCCACACGCATGCAAATTTATAAATCACATCAAATGGCACAACCGCACACCCACGCACTTACACACTCATATAAACATTCCTGACAAATCAAATCAAAAACAAGGCAAACACAGAGGGGGAACCATTTTTGAACTTGCCAAACCATCCATGCAGAAAAGGATTTAAATATCACTGGAAATTGGGCCAGTGTGATTGCATCACTTCTGGTTCAACAGAGCTAGTCAAATGCCTCTGGTGGCCAAGTAATTCAGTGCAGCAAAGTGTACACAAAATCCTACAAATTATCCAACATGCATGATCACCAGCAAAGTCAAAATGCAAGTTAAGATCACATGGTAGTATTTTCAAAGGAACAAAAGAAAAAAAAAAAACTTCAATTGCCCTCAACACCTGAATATCATTTTATTTATTTACTTAGCAGAGCTTACGTAGCCATCGACTAATAAAATAAGGACACCACAAAAGACGACCAATAAATGAATAAATAATCCCTGTTCAAAATATACACACAGGCAGCGAAACGTCTCCTCTAAGCTTGTTCAGTTTATTTTGGGCACTGCCATAGAGACGCGAGGACTGAAGAATCTAACTCTAGCTTCATTGTGGATTGCGATCACCACCAGATTAAGGACACATACTTGAGTTATTCATATAGTTCACACACTTGTGTTGGCTGAGTTAATGAATGTTTGTGGGAGAGACATGTTACATTCTCAACACAAGAGGATCAATATAGCAAAAGATGGCAGTCATGCATGGTAGTAATTGCAAAGCTAAAAACAGGGATGTGTTTTTTTAGTTAGTTTACGAGTAAATGTTGCCATGACAACAAGCATTGCCTGATTGACATTTAGAAAGGACATACTGGGATTACGCTCCTCATTTTGTGTGTGTGTGTGTGTGTGTGTGTGTGTGTGTGTGTGTGTGTTTGCATTTCAAAGCATCTGATTCTTTCAAATTACAAGAAATCTAGAGCGTTTCCATTTCTTAAAAAGCATCCTTTTTTTGTAAATGTGATGCTTCTTGCATACAGCTGATGACAGCAAACTTGAGAGTTCCTGAGAAGAAGAGATTACCATCACAGAACAATACAGCCGATGATGACAAATTGAGAGTGATCACTAAAAGTGGATAGGGGAAGATGAGAAAGGAGAGTAGAACACAAGAGAGGGATGATGAGAGATGGAGAGCACTGACATGGTGAGGGATCAGGTCAGGAAGAATAAAGGATGGTGGATGATAGTCATGGAAATACAGAGTAGAAGGGATAGATGGTAGGAAACAGAGAGGGGGGTGTCCTCTTGGTAGAATAGTTCTGATTGAGGTCAGTTTTCCTACCAGATGAGATACCACTTTAATCACCCTCTGTCTGTCTCATCACCATTGAGGGGATGGCCTCATCAGGGAAAGAAGAAAGACACTGGTTAGAGACAGAAAGAGAGAGAGACAGACAGACAGAATGAGAAATATCAAGACAAAGAAAAATTACAGATGGAGAAAAACATACAAAACATGAGTGAGATATGGAGAATAAGAGACTAGGGGCTGATTTCAAAAGAGTGAGAAGGGAAGTAAGAGAAAGAAAACATATACTGCATGAGTTACAATGCTGGAGTCGTTTCCAAATGTTGAACTTACATTTAGTAGCTATTCACTAAAACTCTCAATATGAGGTTCAAAGAGATGTCGATGCAAGTGAAGGAGGCCATTATTAAGCTGAAAAACCAAACAGGAGTGGTCCCATCAGCAGTCTGGTACATAAAAGGCCCTGCAAAGATCCAGGAAAAAGAGGGGGGAAAAAACCCTCTTTGGACAGATGAAACCTAGATGAACTTGCTCTAGAAGAATGGGAAAATAAACACTAGAGAATGACAGGAACATGAGTTGTTCCTTTCGTTTTTATACCACATGATCTGAGGCATGATGGAGTCCATTTTATGACATTGGCATGTACTGCTATCGTTGGTGTTAACTGATGATGTGTTTGCTGATAGAAGCAGTGGGATGAATTTTGAAGTGCACAGGGCTGTACTCTCTGCTCAGATTTGCTGTAAATGCTGTAAATCTGATTGAAAAGCACATCTCAGTGCACATGGACACTGGTATAATTCAGGCAATATGCTTTAGATCAGAGTCAAACCTCTCTTTATTGCTTTCATTTAGATAGCCGGTCTGCTTTGTGTTGGCACATGGCATTGAAGAAAACAATGGAATGAATTAATCACGTCCCTAAATTTAATTTAGCACTTTCAGATAGATATCTACTGTAAGGACTTTCCCTAGTGCTGTGTAGACCATTATGGTAAAATAACAAGTTCCAAGAAATGGTCAAGCAAAAGAGAATTTTCAGGAAATATTGGTAAATGTTCAGTTTCTGTGCCATATGTCAAGACAAGATTGAGGGTGCCTTAACCATTTTTTTTTCTCTTTTCCCCTGTCTCGCCAAGTGGTGAGGATTAGAAACGTGAATGGGTTGGTGGTGTGTTAAGGGCTTCTCTTTTGGATTATTATCCTCACAGTCACCCAGCTAGCTTGGCTTCCAGGCTGCTTGGGGAGACCTGCTTGGGGACAGCTTTTGGGGTCTAAGCTGGTCCCACGAACCTATAAACAGGCTACATTTATTCCAGGTAACATTAGCACTAAAGGATGCTAAGGAGTAATTAAGCCTTCGATATACTAAGCAGGGACTGTCTATGTTTTAATAGTTTAGACAGAACTTAAATCAAGCTAGCACACCTGAAAAGTTTGATGAATGAAAGCTATACCTACAATTTGCAAGTGATTAAACAGAATCAGTGCTTTGAAAAGGCATGAATAGTTTATAATATAAAGTTGATTGCTATGTAAGAGACTGTAAGTTATCAAGCTAGAGAGATCAGCTAGCAGAACACGACTGTTCGTTACAACAGACAGAACAGGAAAAGGAAGTGATACAGTAGCACATGAGAGCCAGCACCAAGTGGAAGAACCACCAAGTCTTAGAGCCAGGCAGAATAATCAGCCTGTATGGAGACAAAGATAAAAATAAAGAAACAGGCAGACAGAGAGAGATCAGAGAAAAAGATGAGTAGATAGGATTCTGGTTTCAGCATGAGGTTTACCATCTGTCTGTAGCCAGAGTGACACCTGCTCAGCTTTGATTCAAAACTGCACACTGAGCTTCAACAGGAGGCACACATCATGAACAAAAAGAGCAGTGTGCACATATGTTTGTTCTCACATATGCCAACAAAAAAAACTGAAAATCAGAGGTCACAAGGCCCTCAAAGATACAAAATTCTGAGAAAGAATAAATATATAGAAACTATAAGAGAACAACACGATTTCTGAGGAACTGGTGCTGTGGAAAGTAGAAACTCGGCATTTAGAAACTATTGGGCAACTAGTAGCCTATGAATTATTCCCTTCCTTACTTCAAAAGATGTAATGATTCCACCTAGCCTGTGGTAAGGGCTCTGAAGAAAGACACAACATGTTTACAATCACAGGAATCTTTCTTACACGATCACCCTGAAGGCAGAGAAAAATATCAAATTTGTTGAATGAATAAGGACTGATGGAAAACCTCTTTGCTATTCTCTTCATTTACAGCTTGTTTCGAATCAGCTTTCCTTAGGTATTAAGGGGATGATTATCCTCTGGTGCAAAAAGTGACTCTCGTAGCTTGTTAAAGTCTTGGGTGGGGAAAAAAAAACTGACAGGAAAAGAGAGCAGCATGCCTACATATACACAAAAGACATGCAAAAGACATGCATCCCTCTGTTTGACAAGAAGAACTTGTCAAACAGAGGACTGTTCTACTTCCAACTTGTTACACACATTTGCTTGGTCTGATCGTCTCTTAGTTTCAGTTGCTCTTCAGTAAGGTTTATCCAATAAAAAAATGGATTGCTATCAGAAGATGATAATCTGCACCATGCTTCTTCATTTTTCAAATTTCTGGCAGTAGAAACATGTGAAAAATACAGTTTTAAATGGACTCTGCACCCTAAAGAACACACCTTACTGCTTCCACAGGAATTAAGAGTCCAACAGCTAAAAGCTTACTGAAATTGGCTCATGGAACAATAATTTTTTTGATGCTAAGCACATCAAAAAATCTACAACACGATGGCTGATAAAGAAAAGAAGTTGTTGCAATGACCCAGGTCCAGACAGCAACCCAATTCAATTTCTCTGCCAAGACCTTAACAGAGAGCTAGGCCTGTAAGGCGAGAGACTGATTTCTGAACACACTTACCTGCCTACGCTCCCACTCACATTCCTTGGCAAGTTTATTGAATATTGCTACAATATCCTAGCTCATTATATATACCTCTGGTTGTTTGTAATAAATATTCTAAACTTTTCATCTGTCTCTGGGTTTGCATCGGAGTCCATAAAACAGTAAATTGTGATTTTCTTTTTTCTCTTTTCTTTTTTTTTTACACACAGGCAGGTACTGTGTCAGTGACAGCGACAGCAGAAAACATTTGGCTAGGGACCTATGGTTCCTTTTTAAGCAACCAAGGGACTCCTAGTGAAGTCTGGCAAGCTACCCTGCATGTTAAAAAATTATGCTAAAGGGTTACCTGGTGTGTTAAAATGTGACGATAATAGGTCCTGACCAAGTGTCAGTATGTGACTCATTGGAAATGAGACAGCTCTCCTTTAAAAAAAGACCAAAACCAACAATGTGTTAATCTCTCTCTCTTCCACTTATCTGTGGCTCTTGCCCCCAAGCCCATGAATTCTCAATGAAAAACATGCTTAACTTTCAGTAAAGGCTAAGTTATTAAAAAAGTTAGGCCCCTTATTCTTTAAAAATAGTAGATTTGAATGTTTCCAGTCATGTGTTCTGTGCATTAGTGAGTAAATGTTAAATGGACTGGCACTAGAAAACTAGTTCATGCATTTATTACTTCTAGGCTGGACTACTGTAATTTGTTATTATCAAGATGTCCTAAAAACTCCCTGAAAAACCTTCAGTTAATCCAAAATGCAGCATCAAGAGTACTGACAGGGACTAGAGAGAGAGAGAGCATATTTCTCCTAAATTTGCTTCCCTTCATTGGCTCCCTGTTAAATCCAGAATTGAATTCAAAATCCTGCTCCTCACATAGAAGGTATAATCAGGCCCTATCTTATCTTAATGACCTTATAGTACCATATGACCCCATTACAGCACTTCGCTCTCGCACTGCAGGCTTACTTGTTGTTCTCAGAGTATTTAAAAGTAGAATGGGAGGGAGAGCCTTCAGTTTTCAGGCCCCTCTTCTGTGGAACCAGCTTCCAGTTTGGATTCGGGAGACAGACACTATCTCTACTTTTAAGATTAGGCTTAAAACTTTCCTTTTTGGTAAAGGATGTAGTTAGGGCTGGATCAGGTGACCCTGAATCCTCCCTTATGCTGCAATAGGTGTAGGCTGCTGGGGGATGATGCATTGAGCATTTCTTCTTCAGTCACTTTTCTCACTCACTGTGTTGTACAAGTCTCAATCACACATTAATACATTGCTTAAGCACTTTCTAACCTAGACAAACACATGGATAAACCAGGGGGAACTTGGAGTTCAGTGCCTTGCCTGAGGATACGTAGGAACGTAGACTGGGGGTGACAGGGTTCGATCCACTGCCAACTAGGAGAAAGGCCACTCTACTACTGGAGTCACTGTCACCCTATAGTGAGTATCATGCATTTTCATGCATTTTGTTGATTCAGTTTTTATTTTTGATTAATTTTTACAGAATTCTATGATACAGAAAAGAACAATCACAAAGATTCAAACAAACACACACACACAAAAATTGGGCCACAACTGCAAGGAACAAATCCACACGATGTTTCGACAGCTCATATTTGTTAGAACAACCCTTAGTGTACTTAAGGTATCACTAGTAGAACTTTGCTTTTACGGGGTTTGCTTTGAGACAATGGATATTTCTATAAGTTAATGGAGGACCACCTCCATATCAATAACTTGATGAGTATGAAAAAATGCTGTGTTTCTCTATAAGGTCATTCATTCTGATTTAGAGAACTGGGAATATATGTGCACAGGTGTGTGCAGTGTGAGCATACTCATGCAATACATGTAAACATGTATACAGCTTGAGTGTGACCCTGGTTTAATGCTTGTGTCTGATGTCATCCTAGAGATATATTGGTTTGGGAGGAATCTAAGCCTCAACACATTAAGGGAGTGTAGCTTCACTGAAGGATTACTCTGCACAGCAGGAGTCTGCCTTTAAATGTGTTAGCATAATGCTGGAGACAGCTAGAAGTAGAGGAAGGAGGCAGACAAAGGATAAATAGAGCGAGAGACAGTTTGTGAAAAGGAATAGAAAATCAGACAGGAACCCTACTGAACAGAAAGAAATGCACAGTATTACATGAAGAAGGTCCACAAAATGTACTAATGTAAGTTGCAGTCTTGTCCATATATAGAACAAGATTGTATATTACACTATATTACAATAATAAAGTAGATAATTTTGGTGATTATTGCATGAGCCTTCTTCAGAAATATTGTCCAGCTTTAGCCTATAATTGTCTCACAATTAACTTAAGTAGAAAATTACACAGTGTGTTGTAATCTTGCTCTCTTTTAACTCTTCTGCACCTTCATTACTAAACAGTCACTTTTTTTCATTCACTTTATACTAACTTAACACATTGCCACTCATTATTTTTTGACTGGTAAGTACAAGTATTCATCCTATTTATTGTGCTTGAAAAATTATTGTATTGGGAAAAATCTGAATATTTTAAGATGTTTTTAACTGAAGCTGAATAACCATTGATAAGCATTTGAAAACTCACTTCACCACTATCTACAGTATACATAGCGTTTATAAAATATCACAGCATTATAGCACTGTGGTGTTTGTGTACAGGGTTGTGCATTCAAACACCACAGTGTCGTAATGTGTATTTTGTGTCTTTGGCTGACAATTCAGCATATCTGTTATATTTACAACATTAAAGCCTATTTTACTTTATTTATGTGTCTGGCATTCATATGACTCATCATGCTTTCACCATCTGCCCAACATTCTCAATGTCTGCTTGTGCAAATTAAGCTGGAAAATCTGGTGAACCCAGTTAGTGCTTTAGACTTGAGGAATATCTATTGCTATATAAAGAATTAATTCGTTTTAGGGTAAAAAACTAACAAAAAAAAACTTATGACAAAGTGTTTTATATAAGTGCTGATATAAAAGGAATTTTGAACATATATTATTGCGCATTAACAGGGACAGGCTTCTGAATATATGCATATGTCTTATTTGGATGAACCAGATAGGGTAAAATTCACTGGCAACAAGGTGGCAAAATGTTCGTGTGCATTAAGCATGAAGAGTCACAGTGGATGTGACACATGTAATCTTATTTGAAATTTGGTCATGCATGCACCCGTGGTATATGTGAGAGAAAGCCTAATGTGTGAATGTTACTGTGCGTGGGAGGCAAGGGTAAACAGCTAAAGCAAATGCCAGCTTACATTATGCATGAATAAGAGATGGAAGTATAAGGTTGCATGTGATGGAATTTGTGCTTAACATGCATGTTTAGATGGATACATGTAATACCAATAGTATCCATGTTTATTGGTTGCAAAAAGCAAAATCAGTTCTGGGTTCACCCTTTTCGATTTTGTGGTTAAACTGAAGACTGCAGAAAGTGAGAGTGGCGTGTTTGGACCCCTGTTGCTTTTCTTTTACACATTTTATGACCCTTGAAAGTCATTTGAAAAATGTAAATGTACTACTTTGTTGAAAATACAGGATAGACATAAACAAGGTATCTGTTAAGTTTTTTACAATGTATCCAAGCGCAGTGATGTTGATAATAAAGATATCAGTCAATATATATATATATATATATATATATATATATGTGTGTGTGTGTGTGTGTGTGTGTACACTTTTTCATTTTTTTTTTACTTTTTAAAAAGTAAACTAGTTCAATTTACATTTTTATAAACTACACTCACTATTGATTTGTTTTCTTTTTAGAAGCACCTTCTATCATCCAACCACTTCCCAGTCATTCTAAAGTAACTCAATTAATGTATACTAATATAGAATCACAGACATATTATTTTAAATGGAAAGGAAAAAAAAACAATGCTAATAAGTACTTCATAGTTTGAAAAATGTGCCATAAAGCAGGGAACAGTGTTTTCAAATGTAATTCAGCTCTGTAGAAAGTTTGGAGGGCATGATTCATAGAGAAAGCTACTTTATTACAAAGTCTGTTGTATTAACTAGAAATGTGTGTGTAAAAGCTGACCTGTGGGATGTAGGATGCAGCTCCTCAGTGTGTCATGTGCATAAATGTGCACATTGGTCTTGTTTCCTGAAAGTCAAAAGAAAGAATATGCATTTTGTTTGTTGCCCACTTTAAGATTTAGTCATTATTCTATCACAGCAAGTCACAATAATACCTGTGTTTTAACACTACAAACCATTCTGCTAACTAACTAACTAACTAACTTTATTACATTCATAGCATATGTGTGTCTTACAATGGGCAACACTTATCTGCTTTCCCCTGACACTCCAGATGCGACTTTGCATTAGTGTATCAGAGTTACTGTTGCTCTCTGAAAGGAAAATTCCTAATGTTATATGAATGTGCCCACGCTTTCAGTCACAACACTGACAGCGTTCTACTTTGGTAAATACTGACAGTAGTCCTTTTTTGGCAAAAAACTGCTTATGCTGACAGGCAGGACACACTGTCAGAATAAGTGTCTCTTAAAATAAACCAAAAGTTGTTTCATATCATTAGCATTTCAGTGGGTATTTTTGTCCACACTTAATGGGTGACCATTCCAACAGCTCTCTCGGTTCCCATAGTCGGGCCATGATTTTCAAACAGCAGCACAAATATGTGTGTGTTATGGTAAATAAACTCACTGTTTTCTCTTTAAAAGAGTCCTGCTTTTGGGTCCATTGTCATGGTCCTGAGTCTGACGACTCAGTGTTTTGTGTTTCTTTATAATATTTTATGTTCTTGTTTATTCTGATTATGTATTCCGTTAAGATTTGCCATTTGTTAGGTTTCTGTTCTGTGCCTCCCTTGGTCCCACTTCTCTGTGTTCCCTCTGTCCATGATGTTATTATGTCTGCTCATGAGTCTGTGTCTGGTAAGTTCTGTGTCTCGTCTGGGTCTCTGTCTGTCGTGTACTTCCTGTTTTACTTTGTAGGTCTGTGCCTTATGTCAGTGTGTTCAGCTTTGTGCTCTCCCTGTCTCGTCTGTGTAATCAGCGTCAGCCGTGTCTCCCAGCTGTTTCCTCTCAGTCCTGATCACCTCTTGTATTTAGTGTCTGCGTCTGCCCCTGCTTGTTGTCGTGTCATACCCTCATGCTTCACTGTGTGTTCTGTTTGGCGACTTGCATGCCTGTTAGTTTTTCTTTCCCAGTTTACCTAGTTTTCTGTTCTGTCTACTACCCCACAATAAAGCCGTATGTTTTGAATTCACTTCGCCTCCGCGAGTCCTGCGCTTGGCTCCACCATTCCTGACTACCTTCACACAGCCACGACACTCTTTGAAGGAATCATGGACAGAAAAAAATGAAATTAGCATAATCAAAATGATTCTTTAAAAGAATTTATTTTCCTGAACTGTAGGACAGTTACAGTGAGGGATTGCTGCTTTTTTCTTCACAAGTTTTGCAATTCATTTTAGATTATTAACAACACAGAAAGAAAGTGTTACACAGACAACTGAACATCTTTTCATTTATCTTTTAACATGATTTGTTAAAATGTAGGGCGTAAAAGTCAAAAGATGTCAGAAAAAAATAACTCAAGTAAACTACAGATACCTGAAAATTCTACTTAAGTACAGTGACAAAGTATTTGTACTTAGTTACTTCCTGCCTCTTCCCTTTGGTAGTTAGCACCAAACATCACATGCATAACACACTGGATTTTGTGGAAAAGGTGAGAGACATTGTCACACAGGAACAACATTACCAGTGAATCAATGGACTCTTATAATTATGTTACAACTCTCTTCAAGTGATCCAGGTTCTGAAGCACTGGTAGTTGTTACAAAAAATTACAGGATGACCCCAACCTTAGCAACAGCAAGTGTTGCTGACCAAGTGTGTCCTTGGAACTGTGTTTTCAGTCTAAATATTTCACATATAAGGGGCGGTACTAGAGACAGAAACATGGGTACACAACAGTTTTCCCAGTCGCCCATTCTAACTTGTACATAGAGAGAGTGGAAAAGAGGGTTCTCATATTCTATGCTAAAACACCACTGATCGATTGGTTCAGGTATGTGGATGTGTAGGGGTTTTTTTATGAGAGAAAAGACAAATATGCTCAAATTATGAGTTTTCACAATTTATTATTAAATGGTTAGAATTTACATTGCGCCATGGACCTCCTCTCTGTGGCTCAGAGACAAAAGGCTGCTGCACCCAGGCAGTAAACACTTTTTTATTGCATGTCTCAAAAACATAATGTTAACATGGTGGCTCGAAACAGTTTTGGGTGGCATTAGGTCTGATGTTGGCTCACGTTTCTTCTCCTGAAACTTTCTGGGCATCTCCTTATTTGGAGATGCCACTTCACCTATCACCATATAACCACCTCTTGCCCACCGGTCAGACCTGCATAAAGAGATAGGGAGAAACAGAGCTTCTCCAACCTCAGAAATCTACGACCATGTTTACCTTCTGGTGCCTTCAGTAGTGAGACAGACCCTTCCCCTCAAAATCCTTAGAGAAGGGGGCTCCTTTCTGTTTATGTCTGTTAGTATCTGAGTATAGGAATCTACTTCTAACACTACTCTACAATGCTTAACTTTGTGCAGTAAAGTATAAAACACAAATATGTGTGCTATTTATGAGACATTAGCCTTAAAGATAAAAATTAATCCCAGCAGATGATACCTGGGCGATTATCAAATCTCAAGATGTACCATAATTCATTGATCACATTAATTCAGTACACAAACACACTGGGAGGGAAGATATGAAAAATGAAATGCTAACATTCTGAGACAGTGAAATTATCATCAGCAATGAGGGGCAGTTGAAAGTTGATGTATACTGTGATATATAAACTAACAAAGATCAGATCACTGTTTAGGGTTAGGCTTTCATCATCCAGTAAAACCCAAATTAGCTGTCATCAGGACAGTGCAACACAGAGCAAACACCATCCCCACAGACACAACGGCCAACAAAGCAGGGGAACATCATATCAAAGAGGCCCTGAGTAAATGCAGTTATCCCACCTGACAATTTTTCAAGCAGAGAAGACACCTGAGGACTGCTCCAGGTTATCCAAAAAGAGAAGTAGGACAATACTAGTGATTCCATATTTGTCAAGAATACTGGAACAGCCAAGATGCATTTTTTCATCAAACATAGCTTTGATGAATATATATATATATATATATATATATATATATATATATATATATATATATATAGAGAGAGAGAGAGAGAGAGAGACACACACACACACACAACACACATATGTATATATGATACTGTAAGATTGGATGTTTTAATTTGGGAGTCACTGAGGGCTAAT
>VUQG01025416.1:12492-24052 GCA_015106755.1 Etia nguti | reverse complement strand
ATACACCCCCCCCCCTCTCTCTCTCTCTCACACACACACACACACACACACACACACACACACACACACACACACACACACACACACACACACACACACACACACAGGTGCTTAAATAGAGAGTGACAGACCGGAAGGCAGAGGACTGATTCTAGTGTCTGTTTCTACAGGAATCTATTCTTGTCAGATCCCTTTTTATACACTACTATGCACGTCCTGACTTTGCCAAGTTTACAGTATGTGGGCGTAATTCGTCACCCAAGGCCAAATATAACAAGGGAAGAGAAACTTGTATGTGAGGCATCCAAAATTCTAACTTGGACTTTGTTATTACTACGTTATTTACATTTCTACATATGGATAACATCAAATTCAGGTCCTAGCTTGTAGCCCTGCACTGCAGAATAGACAGCTCTTACACAGAAATGCACATGCAGTATTCACTGCAAAGTAAAATACTGTAAATAATAAATAAAATCTACTATAAAATGTATTCATTTACTAAGTCTGTATCTATCAAAAGGACATTGATGATGCAAAAACTATGTTTCAATAACTTGTAGAATCACTTTTAACAGTAACAACCTAACCATGGAAATGATTTTATATTTACAGACATTCAATGATGCGCAGCTCATCTTAAGTTTTCATTTTTATCAGTCTCTCACATGTGGAGGAATTCTAGCCCTCTCTTCTTTACGACATTGCTTCAGTTTTTTGAGGTTTGTGGGCGTTCGTTTGTGTACAGTTCTGTTAAGATCCCTCCACAGCATTCCAATCAGACTTTGACTGCTCCATCGCAGCACCTTGATTGTTTTTTCTTTTTCAGTATTTCTTTTGTAGATTTGCTGCTGTGCTTGGGATCGATGTCCAGTTGTAGGATCCAGTTTGTCCAAAGCTTTAGCTGTCGGACAGATGGCCTCATATATGACTCAGAGGAGTTCATGGTTGAGTCAATGAATGTAAGGTGCCCACGTCCCGTGGTTGCAAAGCAAGCTGAAATCATCACTCCACCGCCACCGTGCTTGACAACTGATGTGTTTGTTTGTCTCCAAACCTGCCCAAGAACACTTTGGCATGATGTGGATCGAAACATTGACCTTCTGATTACTACACAACCTGCTTTACCTCTCACAGTGAACCAGCCTCAGCTTCTAAATTAGTTATTTGAACATGAAGCATTTACACTCTTGAGAATGCTCACCAGGACAAAACTGTATAATTTGTGCTCCTCGGGTTCTGTTTTATTCAATAAAATTGTACAAATTGTTGCTGTTAATATTTTTTTCTTCCAAATGCATGTGCAATTATAATATTTAACTGTATTCAACAGGAAAGATAGAACACTACAAAATTACCTGACGATTTACACCAATTTACTTAAGTGTGTCTATTGTCTGGACAATTATGGGCTCCCACATAAAAGATTACTCATCAGAAACCTGACATGCTGGAATTCATTTAAAATAACAGACCAGTATCCAGCTAGAAAGCTGTACAGTACAAAACCCTTTTAATTATTTCAGAACAACAAACAAACAAGCACAACATGAAGAAATCGAGATTTTCTGCCTCAAAGGGCCAAAAATAGCGGAATCAATGACTAAAAGTGTCTTTCAGATGTCAGTTCAGAACAATCCAATATCTGCTAATGTCCTTTTCATACTCTGCTATAGTTATGTAAAACAATTGACACTGATATCGGCTGTCTCCTGCGCTTGTCAATGTCAGTCTGTGCAGATGGTCTCAGTGCGGATAACATTTATGCCATGAATAAGTGTTATTTTAAAAAATAAATAAATGAAAGTTGTGTTGTGAATGTACTGAGTGAGGATTTTGGATGCAAATATAAAAATATTCATCTGCTAATTTTCATAACTTTTCCATTTCATTGTCATGGGGAAAACTGAAGCTATTACAATGCTAATACAGAGAGTTGACCATTCATGCTTACATTCACACCTCACAGCCACTTTTGAATCACCATTCAACCTACGCTATATGGACAAAATCACCTCTTAATCTCTGAATTCAGGTGTTTAGGAACCATAGCCACTCAGCCATAAAGTGTCACACCATGTTAGAGCAGGGTTGTAGAGTTCGGAGGCACACATTGAGTAAAAAGTCTCCAACGTTCTGCTGACTCAGTAACTGCAGAGCACCAAACTTCATCTGCCATTAACATCAGCATAAAAGCTGCGCAATGGGAGCTTCATGGCATGGGTTTCCATGGCTAAGCAGCTCCTGTTGGTGTAACATGTAGGGGGCCCTGTACTTTCATAACAGGCATTTCTTTGGACTGTAGAGCATCCAAACTCCACACAAAAAGGTTCAGCAGACTGGAACCCAGAGCCTTGTTTTTGTGACATTACAGTGCTAACTGGGATAAAATGGAATAAAACGGAATTTTAAAAAATATACTGACGCAAAAAGAAAGTATTCTCATATTTTAAAATGTAAAAACTACAAATTTCAATGCACATTGGTTTGCCTACAGAATAACAGTGATTTAAGAAAAATAAGAATATCAAAGACAATAACTGTGATATTTATCAGTCATTTCTCAGCTCCATATTTTTAATCTTGGACTTTAGTTGTTTTGTATGATTCTCAGTTCAAAATAAATCCTTGTTTATTTTGTACTGAGTTCAACCTAAGTCTTTTTTTTTTTTTTTTAACTCCCTTTAATCCAGCTGTCTTCTGATTGGCTGCCCCTCACACACAATTAGCATGAACAGCAAATGAGTGGGGCTCCTGTGTCCGAAAATGACCCTATTAGGAGTAACCCTTCTCTTTGACATCACAAAGATACCGGCGTACAAAAACTGTCTGAAACTGAACTTTAAGCTTGCAAAATATATTTGTACACACACTCAATATTTAAACCTGAGCTTGTTTATTGTGTGCATCCACTACTTTAATGATGAAAGAAAAGTGTTAACGTTAACTGCTAATTTAAAGAAAGCAGTTGCCTAGCTTGACAAGTGACATACAGTGAGCTCCAACATTGTATGCTAATAAAGGTTGGAGACAGAGTTTCCTTCAGACTGCTTCAAGTGTCGTTCTTTAACTTATCTGCCAGATGAAACAAAATCAATTTTTGATGGTCTCAGTTATTCGCACACATCCAAAAATGCATGCATGATCTATGAGCAAATCCTTCCCAGCGCATACATCCCATCCCATCCATACATCTGACACACTGACAGGGAAAACAAATCCATTATTTAACACCACATTACCAAGTGAAACACTAGTGTGTTGGACATGGAAGCATAATGCGTGCAGCCTGCATCAAATAAAATCCGATCTCCAGAGTCTCGGCACTGTAAAGCCTCATGGATGGAGCTGAGCGTCACTGATTCTCACTGTACTTTATGCTATTTTTCCTCCTGCTGTGGAGGAAACGCTTTCTTCATCTTCCAAAACCAGATTTTTTTCCAAGAGATCATTACGCCCTGTAGGATGATCAACAGATAATATATAATGTTTGATCTGTATATCATTGATGCATTTCCAATATTTTATACTTTTTGAAATCATGGATTGACTCACGTATGTTGAGGCAGAGGTGATCTATAATTCAAAACAGGCTTTTTGATGGCATCTCCCTGCAGATTTCTGCTCCTCTTCTTCTCTTTACTCTGACCATTTCAGGCCCTTCCCTGCCTCTCTGGATCCTCTTGACATTAATGCCATCACTACTTCAACAGCAAGTGTTTTTGTGCACGCTGATAGAGTTTGATGTACTGCCCATGTGCCTAATAGGGTGTATTTGTATTTGTGTTCTCTCTCACATTCTGGGAAATCTACTCAGCACTGTGTGTCTGAGGATGGGGCAGAGGAAGTGGAAGAGGCACAAATCATGTTTCATCTAATGATGCTAATATAATTCAGATAGAGATGAGAAGCCAAACCCCCACACTTCTGGCTGGGTGCCCTTGGATCACTGCTTAGCTAGATCGGATCAGCCTTAGGGACTGCGGCGACTGATTGTAAGAATTAGAGTAGGTTTGGTTGGACAGCATAGCTAATCCCATCTTCTCTTATATTGGGATGTTTTACTTCCTTTCTTGTTTGCCAGCCCCTCCTTTTAAATCGTATGTCATTTACCCCGGATAATCCTCTTTTCTGTTACTTTGAATAATCAAATATACAAAATAAACTTAGTGTTTTATTTTGTGTAACCCAGAATGAGTGACTGAGTCCATAAACTCATCAGGAAAGTGTTCACAGAGGTCAAGAATGATGGCCGTCCTCATAGACTTCTAAAAGACTGGAAGTCTTTTTGTAACCACAGCTATCGCCCCCTGCTGGACATGAAAACGAATGTGTTGGCTTTATTTTTCAGACCCAGAACCCAGGTCTATCTTTTATACCATCTATACTATGGATCAGTCTAGAATCCGTGTGTCTAGTTTTAAAAAAAAACATTTTTTTCATGTCTGTTTATTTTTTTGGACCATGAATTAAAGTTAACCTTTAACCCAGTTCTTAGCCTGACTCCACCACTGAATAATTTGGAAAAATACTATAAAAGTTTGCCCGAGGCAGAGAGTTGGTTCAGCTAGAGGCTGAAGTGTGGGCTTAGTGTCATTTTGTAAACCCTGTGTGGTACTTTGCAAACGGCACCATACAAAAAAATTGACATCACATTCACTGTCACTAGCCACCATTTCTGCAGGTCATGCACCTCTTGATTTTTGTAACCCGGCACCTTGTGAGGCTGCTGCCACACTTGGGATAAAGACGTGTGTGCTATCAGTCAGTTTTTACCCCTGTTTTAATTATAGATCCGATCGGAAGGTCAGGGGTTCGATTACCCTGAACGGCTACCCTGAGGTACCCCTGAGCAAGGTACCGTCCCTACACGCTGCTCCCCGGGCGCCCAATGGCAGCCCACTGCTTCACTGAGTGAATGGGTTAAATGCAGAGAGGAATTTCCCCACGGGGATCAATAAAGTATACATTATTATTATTATTATTATACAAAGGGAGATGTTTCAGTGGTGTGTTAACAGGAGAATTTGTGGAAAAAAATGGCTTCCCTCAATTCAGAAAAACTTGGAAAATCATCAAAAACCAAAACCATAGTACATGAGTCATCGAGTTGTTGAAGTTAGAGGCAAATACACTTTGATCAAAGTAAATTGGTGGTAAAAAAACTTTGGATAGATGATGCAGATACTTCATATGAGTGTAATTTAAATAATTTAAAATGTGATATCAGGTTAGTTCCAGACAACACAGAGTGACCTAAAACACTGTGCAAAAGTCTTGAGTCTACTATCATTTCTTTATACTCAACTTTCAAATGGTTTTTAACAATGGTTTTCCAGGCTTTTTGAAGATTTGAAGGTCTGAAGAATTTCTTTGGACATGGGCTGCTTCTTCGCCTGTTTTCAGTCCAGTCCTTGTACCTGATCATTTTCAGGGGAATATTTTTGTTTGTTTGTTAAGCCACTCAACAATGACCTATGAATCATTCAAGCATAAAATAGAAAAATGTAAAACTTAAAAAACTTAAAAACTTAAAAAAATAACTAGTTTTAAATTGTAACTTTAGGCACTTTGTTACTTGAAGCCTGTCACAAAACTGCAATTTCTTTCCATTTCTCTAGTTGAAACTATGAAAAACGCAAAAGATAACAGGTATTTTCGTGCCAACAGGATGATTCCCAAAAATCTATTAGCTGAAAACTTGAAATATGGTGTGCAGTGTGTCCATTAAAAGTTTGATGAAATTGGACAGTAAATGGTAAATGGACTGGTTCTTATGTAACGCTCTTCTACTCAAGCAATCAAAGCACTTTATACACTTGCTTTAACATGCGTCCTTCAGACATTTTTTCTACACCTATGTGCTTTCTATCTAGCGTTCGCACGTCCATGAACACATCGGAGAGCAACACAGGGTTCAACGTCTTGCTCAAGAATACTTTGGCATGCAGACTGGAGTGGCCAGGGATCACACAACCAACCTTGCATTTAGTAGATGACCTGTTCTGTCTCCTGAACTACAGCCAGATGGACTAAAGAAGAAGAACGAGTAACAGGCCTAAAAAAACTATCTACAGCAGTGAGCAGTGTCTTAAAAAGATAGAGCAGGTCATCTACTAATGGGAAGGTTGGTGGTTTGATGTAGTCTGCATGCCAAATATTCTTGAGCAAGATACTAACCCCAAGCTGCTCTTCGATCCATACATCGGAGTGTGAATGTGTTTGAATATTAGAGAGGAAATGAGGGCGGTTTGAGACTTTTGGACAGTACTGTAATTTGTAATGTGGTATCAGGTTGTATCCCCTAGTTTGTCCACACAGAGAGAGTGAGATCAGTTGAAGTTATGATTTATTTACTATCTAAAAATGTCTTTTGAAAGACATTGTGTTATGTCACATAAGTGACTCATCTCTCTGCAGTTGTAAGTGGTAGTGAGTCTGAGCAATTTCCTTTCAGTTGGTGTTTTTTTTGTGTGTGTGCTAAGTTTTTGTAGCTTTCAGCACTGACAGAGGATTATGCTCCCAAAGATAAGATAGAGTTCCAGATGGGATGGCTAAGTCAGGACTGTGTGAGATTGAGGAAGGTGCAATTTACTGAGTATACAAAACCACTTCAGTTACACCATCAGGAGTGTCTACTGGTGCTAATGGGAGCGAAGTTATCAGATTAATCTTGATCTTCTTTCGTTTTTCTTTCTTTCAAATTAGTCACATAATTCATAACCCTCTCTTATTATATCAAAAAAAAAATATCTAGATGACCTGATACAGCAGATCATAACTGTAGCTCTATTTAAGGGGAAATAAACAGGCTTTCCAACGACAGGCTTTCCTGCTCTTATATTTGGCGTGTTTCTCATGTTTCTTGTATTTTTGCACACCACTGTTGCTTGTGAAGCTTGCACACAAGAATCTCACCACATGTGCTGTACCAGTAATGTGACGTGACAATAAAAGTGATTTGATTTGACTTGACATAAGATTTATTGCCAAGAAGCATTCTTACATCAAAAATCAACCAAACACAAGTTTCCTTACTTTTTGTGCTTAGTTTGCATAGCTGCTGCTTCTATTCCCTACAAATGAACTCCTAGAAGTTATGTTAGCTCAGTGGCATAGAAACTGATTTCGTATATATATTTTAGGTTACACTTATCCACGAAGGATGTCAAACTCTCATATTTTATAATCTGTAAAACAGCTTTAAATAAAAAAGATAAAAGCCTTCTCTATACCGAGAAACTAAAATTGCAGCGATATATCCTCTTCTCTCACTTTATCATAAAGATTTATGTTCACTCAGAAAAACAAGGTAAACTGGTATGTGGCTGGACTGTTTAGGCGGCGTTACCGTAACTGCACACTGTGTACTACACACTGCATCCATAAACCTAAACAAAGCTGTGACACCAGCCATATAAAACAGCTTATCACTGCGTCCTTCCTCCTATTAAAATCTCACTCGGACGAGTTAAACCATGAAAACAGCTGCAGCGTCCAGATTTTCATGGTGCTACTTTAGCTTGTTGCACGCTGCCTTTACAAATAACACAAACCCCTCTCTCTCGCTCGCTCTCTTTCTCCTTTTTGTTCTGTCTCCGAGCTCGGCTGAGGTTGTTTTGAATGGTTTCTGTGTCAAGGTAACCTTCAGGGGATTCAGTCTTCTTGTCTCGCGGCTGAATAATGAATGTTTTTGTCTTTTTGTTTTTGTCACTCAAGCAGGAGTGCGCTCAAACACATACACGAGTAATTTTTTGGACGCTCGCAGTGTTAACTAATCAGAAAATTAAGCTCCTTTGCTCGCCTCTGTGTCCTCAGAGTATTCAGCATGGTGTCATCAATATTGTGCGAGCTCTCTCTGATCTGTGCGCTCCACGGTGTTTCCCTCAGACTAATGAGCAGTGGGGAAGTATCAACCAGACAAAAACAAGAGTGCTGAGGGATCAATTAACCAGTATATGTCAGTAATGATGATAGCAGTGTGTGAGTTTAAGGTGTATATGTGCTCATTTAGTTCTTGTCAATTTGCATAAATCAGCAGGTGTGAGATGATGCTAAAAATGGTGACACGCGCTAATAACAGCTGAATTCTGTGTGAGTTTATAATCTTATGTTATCCTTTGTTAAAACCTCAATTTTTTGTGCTCTTGCACATCATGTGACAATTTTAAACTTTGGGTTTTGTGTAATGCAAACAAAAAAACTCCCACATTTGTAGGTCAAAGAGCGGATTGTCTGTTTCCTGTATGTCTGGATTTATGTTGGTGTTTTGTAGCCAGAAGTGGCCATGTTTAGATGAGAAGGTCACACAGACAAACATGCATGCTAATTAGTGTTAGGCATCATAGTACTACCAGAATTTAGCGAAAATGTCTGGAACGGACTGTGCCACACTGAAGAGAATATTACCTTGCATTAAAATGCTCTAGAAGGTACCAACACAGTCAAGAGGTCCAGTTCGCTGACTTTAATGAGCTGAGGTGAGACCCGGCAGACAGCTGTTTGGCAAGGGTGCCAATCAAAGTGACCACGGCCCTAAATGTAAGCCTGTATCGTGTGTCAGGATCCAGACACACGATACTGAGTTTTAATAAAATACACCCATATACAGTTGTTACAAATGGTGAAATTAGACATCATAAAGACTGAAATCTTGTTTGTGCCAGGCCTCTAAACATGCTTTGTAATATTGTAAAGTTGGGCATTTTAAAAAGGGAGCTATGGGGTCTAATTTGGTTTTGGAGCTAACCTCCAAGCTTCAACTAAAAACAGGAAAACAATAAGGTGACAAAAGTAAGTGGGATCCACTATTCTCCATCCAACATTGAATAACAATATGTTCCTTTGGATTTTTGAAGAAATGTGTTGTTTTATTGCAAGTCATTACAGTTTCAAGATTGACAGGTTTTTTTTTCTTCTCTGTAACGTTTCAGCTTTTTCCATACATGTTTAGTCGGATTCAAATCAGGACTCGAGATCTAATGTTGTGTTTTTATAAATTCATGGTGCTTTTAACTTTATACTTTAGGTCATTATTCTGTTGACGGAGATTTGGCCTGCAGCTGAGACAGATCTAGGGTATTTCACTCCAGATCACCTTGATAATCTACAAATTAAGTGTGCTCTGCAGTTATTCAGGGCACCGCGTTCAATGCACAGCAATGCATTGTGGCTTCTGGAAGCATCATTACTTGTCAATGTGCATTTTTCCTCCATGCAGTGCACTTTTATTGGGAAAGCAGTTGTAACATGATCTTAGAAGTTATTTTGTATCTTTTGTTTTTTTCTTTTTCCACCAATCAAATTCTCACCCTGCTCAGTCTGGGGTCAGTTTTAATTTTATGGACATATCCAGGGAGGTTCACTAAGATCCGTGAAATGGCCTTTTATACTTCAGCTTGACCTTACTCCTTACTCAGACACCTCTCTGTTCTTTTTCTTGTACACAAATATATATATATATATATATGCATGACAAAAGACAGTTTCAGGAAAATTAAATATAAGTCTTTTCATTTCATAAATCACAATTCTTTTGATTTTCATATGTTTCATTAATTTCATCATCCCTCTGCAAATGCCATGATAAGTTCTCTGTGTTTGTTTCACATGTCATGTTTGACATACATAGCTCACACGCCAATTTATGCTAAACTGTATCTGTGACAGAGTTTTGTTTGACTCACTGCTTAATATGTAATAAATAATTGGCTTGTATGACTAATTATACTTATATCTATCATTAGAATCCAGAACCCTCAAACTCAGAAAGCTCATTTGAATTCAATAATCATACATTTTACAGCTGTGCTTTCTTTGGTCCGTCTGTCATGAGAAAGAACTTGTTTAGTCAGCTGTGTGAAATCACATACTTCCATAGTTAAGCTAACGACTATGGTGACTCTCTGTATGATTACTACAATAGTGTACGCAGTAAAAAAGGCGAGTGTGAAAGGCTTTACACTTTTAATGGTAACCTCAGCTGTTACTATCCTGTCTATATAGTGGAAATGGAGAGACCACCAACCAATTTTCAGATGCAGCAGAAAGAAACATCTTCCTGCTGCATCTGGTGCTGAAGCTAGCTAACGAGCTAACAGTGGCAGGCCTTTTTTCTGGTATTGAAGGTAAAATCACACATTACACGGGTTTCGGTGTTTATGTATTAAGTTACCATCTTTGTTATGGACAAATTTAGCATTATGTGCATTCAAAGGCATGGCAAGTTGCAAATTTTCATAAAAATCAACTAACTGGCATGACAGTCAAAGTTCTGGTAATTGCACAATTTGCTGTGTTTGATTTGAAGCTCTACATTGTCAAAATACACCATACATGGTGTAGTACATGAAAATCTACTGAAAGAAGTATCAGAATTGAAATACACTATGAATATATATGTAAAATATGATGAATGAATAGCTTGAAAAAGAGTTTAAATCAGCTAAAATGAGTGAAATTTCCTGTTTGTTTGACTGAATTGTGCTGTATTAGTTTTAGGTTATTGTGACAGATCAACTGTTGTTCATGCAGTTTTAAGTCATTCTTTTTAATTAACGCCTTAGCTGTGCTTTCTATGTTCTTTGTAAGTTAAAGTAAATGTGAACACACCAGAAATAGCAATGCTATTATTTTATCACTACTAAGAAAACATATGGCTGCACAGCTGTGATAGGTAGAGTACAAGAGGTCAAACCCAGGCTGCGAAATTGTAATGATAAGCGAATTAGGTCTGATTTTATGGATAATTTTAAGTTGGCTAACACTTCTGCTTAGTAGTCTTTCTGTCATAAGCCCAGAAGTGCAATTTCTGATCGTTATCACAGCTAATGGTCAGGAATGAGTTCCAGTGTAAAAAGTAAATAAATAAATAGATTTTTTGTGTTATTTTTTTTCTACAGTGTGTATCTTTTAACCTTCTCACCTTAAACATTATTAATCTGAGTTAGAGCTCAACCTTAATCTCCCACTACAAACTTTGCAGACACTGTCTTTAACACATCCAGGAAGGAAGTTTGAGAGTGTAGCAGGGACATTAAGAAAGCTCCCAGATGTGACATTAGCTCAAGAAACAAACCAACAAATCAGCAGAGGTTGAATAAGCTGTAACTTTTATTGCACATTCCTGTTTGGTCTTGCAATGACCTTTCACCTTTTTGAACTTGTAAGACCTCGGTCTGGACTAAACACTCAAGTCAGAAGTGGGACGAAGTTGCCCAGGGTAACTCATCACAGGTCAGATTCCCTTAAAAAGTTTGATTTGAAGCATAGGGAGGTCACACTGAGCTCCGATCTGTGACTCGTGGGACTTCAGATGTTTGTGTTGACTGCACTACCCACAAACCAAATCGCTGTTTACAGAGCAGGACCAATGGGGAAAGGGACAGTAGTGACATCATGGAGGGCACCAGAAAGTATTCAAGGGAGCACCATGTCACTTTCTTGACTCCACTTTGACGCACTCCCAAAAATACTCCCTTTATAATCTCGAGGCTTCACTGCCTTCTGTCCTTCTTTGCTGCCTGTACCCGCCCTCCACCCCACCCCACCCCCCTCCCGA
>VUQG01025416.1:0-12117 GCA_015106755.1 Etia nguti | reverse complement strand
AGTAAAAAACCAAAAAAAAAAAAAAAAAAATATATTTAACAAAAAAAAAAAAACATTTTTATTTTTTTTTTTTTTCCCCCCATATTTTTCTGACTTTTCTTGAAAAAAAAAAGAGATACAGTAGCTAGCTACCAATCACATCACATGCAGATATATTACAACATAATCAGTTCACCCAGTTAGTGTCTGCAAACTACCCATCTAAACTATATCACAAAAGTATTCTCTTGAAACCAGCAAACACTCAGCTGTTTGAGATATTTTGTCATAATAATTCAGTTTACAGTTTTCTCTGCTGACAAAGCCGAGAGATCACTATACGACCGACCCTGAAATGACTAGCCAAATTCAAAAGAGGACTAACGCGCTTTCGTACATGATCACATACCAGATGGTGATGGTGATGTTTTTGTTTCTGTTTTTTTTTTTTTTTCATGATGGGAGCGTGACACACATATTTGCTCACACGTGCACTCAAACCCAGACTTGCTGTCGACCGCGAACGCGACTTGAAGGGAGCGTCGGGACGAGATATGACCTGATCCGAATGCGGCACGCTGGCTCGGCGATTTTTGAAAATCCCACGGTCGAGGACCGCTGAGCTGGGAGCTGGCTCCAGTACCCCTCACCTGCCTGCCCTCACCTTGCCAAACCCCCATCCCTCCAAAAATTAAGGCGGGAGAAGAAAGTGACAAAATGTCAGTGCAGAGCGGGAGCTCTGACATCCTCCATCCAAGTGCTCTCGCGGCTCTCCTCTAATGACGCTCTGCTGAAATGTCAGACCAATTAGCAGCCTTCCCTCTGACATTTAACTGGCGGCAAGCAAAACAAACAGAGCCCACTGGACAGAATGGAGAGATAGCTAGTCTGCGGCTAGCGGGCCCCCTCGGCTGATTGAGACCGACGCTGTTGCAGCCGTACAGTTAACAGTAGACATATACTAAGTCCTTTTAAAAAGGTTGGAACTCAATGCCTCATAAGTAATCACGGCCGTCTTCGGCCATTTTCAATCCACCTGACATTTCCAAGAAGCGGGCGGCGGTGATCAAAGCTCTCGCGATTGCCCCCCATCCCTCTGTGCTCCTGCCTTCGGGTCTCTTGCTTTCAGCAGACATCAATCCGGCGGGCTCTGAGGCACACTCAATTTAAAGCACCACTCCAGCACGCCATCCTGTCTGTCTTTATTCTAGGTGTTACCGCCGAAGGCCGCAGGCGTACGCTCCAAGTGTGTGAGCTGTGCAAAACGTCTGGGCGAGGCAAAGCGTATTTTCTGCCGACCTTTTTCCCATCGCGTGCATCCAATAGACAGACGAGGCTGTGTGCACGCAGATATTTGGTCACAGCTACACGCGTGTTTTACGCTAATAACAATCGGGAGCTGACATCGACGGCGGGACAAGAAGGCAGGTAATCTAGCAAAAGCCAGCACTCCCTTCAAATCTTAGTGTCATTCACAGTAAATCATATTTTTCTCTGTTAAAAGTGTTGTCTCCCTTACTCACACGCGCACACAAACACACATGTACTGAGGCCTAGCCTTCAGCTGTACCATCTGGTATCTAAATCGCGAGCATTATAGTCTTCATTCCTCTCCTACACACACACACACACTAACAAGAACATGAGAGAGAGAGAGAGGTGACTGAGTGTCATTCTATTTATCATACATACAGTAGTTACTGCATAAAGCAGCATGTGACTCTTTTTCTCCATTAAAAATCAATATCCATCTACGCAACAGTGAGCTCTAAATTTAGCCACAAGAGATGGAGAGAAGGAAACAAAGCGAGCTAAAGAAAGAAACAGAGAGAGCGAGAGAGAGAGAGCACAGCTCCATGTAAATTACAATCTTCATGTTGCGTTGAACTGTGAGCAACGGCACAGTCAAAAGAAAGGGGAAATGAAGGTGCGAATGAGTGAGTTTAAACGTCAGTGCGCTGCCCTTCTATTAAACATTAACAGCTTCATTTATATGTAAATGACCCGACAGCTACAGAGAGAGAGAGATGGTGGGACGTAATGCCAGTTTAAGAGAAGAAAGGAATGAGGGATGAAAAAGGGAGGGGAGAATGGGGGCGGGACTGCAAGGACAGGAGAGGGAGACGAGTCTCCTTCATTCAGTAGTCTTTCATATGGGTGGAAAAGTCCACACTGTCCGATTTGTCCCACTGCACATGCATGCGTGTGCATTTAGAAAAAAAAAAAAAAAATCCACCCACAGTAGAGCACACTCCGATGCACGTGCACACACACCCAGCGGATGTCCAATGCAGCGACATACACATACACACACCCACCCACTCACCCACACACGTGCAAGCAAACACCGCCCTCTCAGGTCTTTCCGAAACCGGGGAAAGAATCCTTGGGTGAGAAGGAGGTGAAGCAAAAAGTTGTTTTCTAGGTGGAGTGACGGTGATGACTGGATGTCAGCTCTCCTGGAGATGGTGACCAGAACCCAAAATAGCAAAAATAATTAAATAACACATAAAACCAGAAAAATAAAATAAAATCTTGAGTGAAACAGCAAAAGATGAATATGAGAGATTGTTGAGTTAGCGTGGTGTGTCGTTTTGCGTGTCGGGGCTAGCTGGGTTTGTCCGGCTAGCGCGGGGGTCGGAGGGACGGTGCCGGAGCATTCAGCCGTCAGAGACGGGCGGGGACACCCAGCCGTACTTCTCGTGGGTCTTCACCAGGGATTTGAAGGTAGCCTCGGCTTCCTTGCGGCTGAAAGCTTTCTTAGATTTTCCGGCTTTCCTACATATACGGCCCTGTGACAGATGGAGATACGAAAGGAAAGGAAAGGGGGGAAGAGACAAGGTTAGCTCCATGTGTAAAAGATTAGTAAAATACAGAAGCAATTAAACAGTCCACTAATGAGGAGTCTGAACACATGACGTTTGTCATTTTAGGCATAATGGACACAAGCATTAGTGTTGTGTAATTTAATTTAAATGAGCGACACCATGATAGAGGTGTCGCAAACCTTGTCTTGTTATTAGAGCTGGGGGGAAAAAACTTGATATGGCATAATAACACAATATTTTGTGTGATGATTTTGTATCAATACTGGGACACCAAATATCGACATTTTAATAAATAAATGAAAATACGCTGGGAACACAACTAACGACTAGCGAGGGCTCACGTCATGCACCAAACTTACATGAAATAAAATCAACCGAAAAACCATCCAAACTGGACACACTTAGCTTGAGAACGTTACCTCCTAGTTTAGAGCTAATGGCTCAGTCACACAAGTAAAACAGGAAAGCAACATTCTTGAAAAAAAACAAACCAAACAAAAACCAAAAATACCAAACCGGTGGCTGCTGGTGATTTTATTGAATATTTTCACATTTTGGGATCAGTTGCAACTTTTAGTAAATGGTTGCCTAGAGCTTGAGGGTGTTGCACACTCATGACCACTTTTGATCTAAGGCGATTGCACAGGTCATCTGATTGGAAGCAACCGTTCTGCAATCAGTTGCAGTCTGACTTGGAGTGACTGCAGTTTCTCTCTGAGAGTCTGTCAAAGGTTTGCAAATGATTGCTGTCTGATTTTTAAATGCAGACAGATACCCAACATGTTGCCATCAGTCTGAATGAGTCTTTGTCAATAAGCACAACCGAGGGGACCTGAGTGGCTGTCACCTCATTGTGTTCTGTCTATATTCCTATAGAACAGATGGTTGCTCAGTGCAAATGTAATAAGTCCATGTAAACAGCAACAGATGTGATTTTCAGTGATTTATGGAAACATTTGGTATGTTTTACCGACAGTATTGGTATGCATGACTATCGCATTTTATGTCAAAAAAACTCAAGTGAAATAACTTATTGGACAAAAAAAATGTTAATAAAACATATATTTTAAACCCAAATCACAACATTTTCCTAAATCTAATCAAGCAGTTTTTTATGTGTACATGTTACCAACATGTGAAAACTAATTTAACCAATAAATGAAGACAACGTTGTGACTTCACCATGCCTCCGATTAAGGCAACTCTGCCTTTGCCGCTCTTTGAAAGAAAACTGCTGTGTATCTCTGTTGTGCCAGCAGCAGTATTTACTGCCACAGGATGACAACATTAATATACAAGATATATTAGCCATATTTAGCCATAATTTTGAACAGAAAAAGGCTTGCTACTTTCTTGTTTCATATTTTATATTAAACTAAGCTGACCAGCTGCAGCCTCACACTGTATTTAACGTGTTCGTGTTATTCTGCGTCCCATCTCACACTCACTGCCAAAAAGTAAATATTTAATGGTTCCTGCCAAGGTGTGATTCTGATATTATTTTGTCATAAATGTAGACTATTAAAAAGGTGTGTCTTCAAATGTAAAGAAATGATATATTTGTGAGTGTGTTGATTTTTTTAAACAGCGGTAACGATTTACAAGCTGCTGGCAAAAGTCGAACTCACGTATTCTGTTTCTGATGGCTATAGTGCAGCATCTGCCAAAGACACTACTTTCATGCAGTACATTTGTTTGACTGGCTCTCTGTCTAGAGGAAACATCCAAATTATGAATGGCTTTTCACTAAATTGGATAGATCCAGAGCTATAAAGCTATTGATTAGACGTCAGCCATGATCTAAATCTAGAATCTTTGCCATTAGGTGGCAAATGTATTTTTGTTCAGCAGTATAAAACTTAGGAGACAGAGGCTTTCTTCTTTAATGTACTTTGATAGCTGTTATTTTTTCAAATAAAATATTTCCATTTTCTTTTTTGATGACAAAAGTTCTACATTATATTTTGAATAAGCATGCGCAAGCCAAGTGTAGTGCCACAAAACCAGCCTTGATGGCGTTGACGATAAAATTCAGAAGATTGTTGTAACCTAACATAATATGCATAGACATATACATATCTTTTCTGACAAACTCAAAAGAAAAAAAATGATTTAAAGCCAGAAGATTTTCATTTTACAATGACCGAAAATTTTAAAAAGCAGCAGAATGTAAAAGTTTAGTATGTCAGCAAACTAAACTCAACATCTAATAAATAATACACATAGGAAAAAAGTACTTTTAGGAAAATCACACAATTTATGTGAAAAATGACGTAAATCTTTCAGCTTATTTCCCTCCAGCCGTTTGTGATATTAACGCAAGATGGTGGAAAGTTAAAAGTCCAATTCAATTCATTGCAGAGGAAAGAAATCCTTGATTTATGGTATAATTTTTGCCTGTGCACATTCATTTTGATTTTTAAAAAGCAGAATATCATTTTGCGAAACTTCAAAAGGACGCACATATCAAAACTTTACTTTGTGATCTGGATATACAACATCAGATCAAAAGGTTCATAATTGTCAGCAGTCTTGTCAAGCGTTTTATGAAAACAGTTTTTTGAAATCTTTCCAAACCATAGACAGAAAGACAGAAACGCAGCCCACACATGCACATGGATGAAGTTGATGGTGAATGCATAGCCGCAGGAGGGATGTTGACAAGACAGATAGTCTGAAAGCAGGTTGACCAACAACAGATCAATGTTTAAAGGCGGGCAAAAAAAAGCTTTTAAGACGTCAGGTTCAATCAGAAGTGAAAATACACCCTCCAGTACTCTGAGAAATGGGGAGATAAGTGAAGAGCAGAAGCACCTATGGCACTAAATGATGAAAATGTGTGTATATATGACAGAAAATATACATAAAGAGCCATTTAACTGCCTTGTCCATAATGAAAAGAACTGTGATATCTGACTTAAGGATTTTCACCAGGTACGATGCTGCTGAAGCCCTTCCTCCTTCACACGACTAATAATAAATGTGTGTGTGTGTCTGTGTATGTGTAGAGGAGTAGGCGTCAGCTGAAATGATAAAGCTGCCTTTTCTGTTATTGGCAGTAAGTCTTCCCTGAAGAAAGCTGCGTAGGAGGATGAATGGAAAAAGAAACAACTCACTTAATGCTGAAAAAAAAAAAATATAGGGAGACATTCAACGCCATGACACCACAGCCTGGACAAAGGTGTGACTCATACCAGTGTCACTAACATTTTTTTTTTTTTTTCATTTATTAAAATCACCTGAGAAACACGGGAGAACCACAAATTTGACTGCACAGTAGCTCTATGTACACTGGTCAAACTGTAGGTTAAATTTTGTGGTGATTCACAGGAAAATACCGGGTACTGTACACATTATGACACACTGCACCACTTCCCTTTACCCGTAGCATTGTTCGTGGCAGGGAGGCACCGAGTCTTTCCACTGAAACCAATACTAATACAATTCCCTCACTTGGTGAGCGCCTCTGCATGCTGCAGTGCAGTGCAGAAAAATTATACACCCATAGCCTGAACATTAATCCGTCAGGTATACTATGCTTCTGTCCTGCCTTTCTGCAGTTAAGGACGCTTGTCATTGTTGTAGGAACATGACATCTGAGAGCCTGAGCAAAGTGGCCATGATCATTTTTTTTTCAGTCCTCCTTTTTCTGTCTGCTGCTTAATTGAATAGTTTTGGGAATCTAGCTTGTTTGATTTCTTTCCAAGAGTTAAAAAAGAAGATTGATACTTCTCTGCATACAGTTTGTGAAGCAACAGCTAGTGGCTAGCTAGTTTAGCTTAGCACAAACACTGAAAAGTACTAACATGCTTCTTTAAGAACTCAGAAACTCACCAGTTATCTTGTTCTTTTTAATTGGTACAAAACATTAATAGCAGCGGTGTCAAACATAAAGCCAGGAGGCGATAATCAGCCTGGTGAGCATTTCAGTCCAGTCCAGTGGATAGCTTATGAAAATGTAAAGGAGTTAATAGATTTTTGAAACTGTATTTTCTTGTCCCCCCCACCCCTGTTGCCAATCATACTACACTAAAGTAATTAAATAACAGATAAACAATAATAATATAATAATATAATATTTATGTGAATATAATAACTACAGGACAGTCTGAGCAATAAATTACCAGAAGTTAGAAGTTAGTTCTTGCAATTAACAGTCATTATTGTTAGGGAATATGTTAGCAGCTGGACCATACTATGCCAACACTTTTTAGTAATTTACCCACACAAACACACACAAACCCTCTATGAGTTGCTTCAGGTCTAGTTATCCAATTAATATGAATTACATGATTAGTACTTGTGGTCCTTGTTTAACTTGTGTGTTAACAAAAAACATCAAGAACGAAAAGCATTCATTTTTGGAGCTTGCATTCGACATGGTGCTCCATGTAGCACTGTCTTACTCAGGGAGCCTAAAGATATCAGGTCATGCTATGTTTTTCTGCCTCATCACCAGCATTTAAATTTAAAGGGGACCTAATGGACCTTTGGAACCTCTGAAAAAATTCATGTCCTTTAACAAGATGCTGAATTTAGGACTACACTTCTAAATTGCAAATCCAACATTAATTCTAAGCTCCCGTGACATCTGATGAACCGTAACCGTGCGCTATGCATACTTGCTCGGCTATTCTGGGTCAAAAGTGATGCAGGGGATAAAGGGAGGTGAGCTGGTAACGCTGAATGATCTGGAGATTAGGGTTAGAGTTTCCATTCCTGTAGCAACAGTGGCCTCATTTCACTGTGAGGCTTAGCAACACTCACTCTGCCTCTACGTTTGTCACCCTGTCTCTCCAGCAGACACATTTAAAAAACCTCGTCCGATTAATTTCCCCGCGGATTTTCATCAGTCTTGACATCGATCCCAATTAGAAATGTCCATTATGACAAGTCATTTAATCTTATATTGAAACACTTGAAATGAAGTCAGACAAGTGAAACCAAGGAGAATGTGGCTGATCTCATCTGAAGATTGAAGACAATCGCTATTTTTATGATCGTTACCATCACGGTGATTTTTTTTTCTTCGTTCCACTTGTTTTGAAGAACTGAATGCATGACTCACCGGGTGACTCACTCAGACGAGATATTGTACGCAATGTTGCCTTGGGATTTGTTTTCTGTTTCTCTTTTACAAAAAACCCACATTAAAGGACATTCTCTTCTTTTCTCAGACAATGGATCAACACATCCTTTAAAATGTTAAACAAACCGACAGGGTTTCACCTGAACAGCTCTCCCTGAAACCTGCTCAGCTTCCCTCTGCTGCCAGAGGCCTGAATACAGATTACCCAGGCTGACAAGCACAAATAATGTTCCGGTTGGCTTCTGTCAGGGAGGTGGGATGTGCTGTTCTCTTTTGAAATCACATGCAGACTCATTATCCATGCTTCCTGCCATATGGTTGCTGTCACCACATCAAAATGGCGGGTTCCTTCCTTGGATGGATATGTTAAAGGCAACCGGCTATTGTTAAAGAGGTGAGATTACCATGGAGATCGATGGCAGAGAAAAAACCTATCCTAGAGTGAACTGATTGGTTTGGATGTTATGTGGAAGAATTTGTGAGCAAATGAGCTGCTGTTGTGTGCCTGTGGGAGACGAAATAAAGAAAGTCTGCTGCCGCCAGCCCGAAATACTCACAGCGCAAAGAGGAAGTGTGTGAATGGGAGACTGTGAAATGTACACTGGTGCACAAGCCTGTATTAAAGGTTTTTGACTCCAGTATGAAACAGGGAAATTGAGTGTCAATTACCTCTATTGTGCTTGCAGTCATCTGGGAGAAAGTCACAGTGTGACACAGGCAAAGATGGACGGAGAGAGGAAGTAAAGAAAGATATGCTCACGAGAGAACCAGTGGGCAATCAAATGGGTGTGTGCCTGACTGGGTGAGTGCCCCGGGCCTATGCAGTGCCATGTCAGTGTTTATCTATTTCAGCTAAGCACTCGCTCATTGAGAGAGACACACTTGTGTAGAGTGGCTGCCGCGTAATAGAGATCAGTCAATGGGCAGACCAGGGAAGGCCCCAGTGATGTTGGGAAGCAGCTTTGAGGCCTGGGGGGGGGAGCGGCATTGCATAACACAGACATGTGCTAAAAAGGGTTGGGATAAACAAACGGGGATCAGTGCCATCAACAGCATCTTCAAAGGGGAGCCCAGTGGGACTGATGGCGAGGTCAGTAAAGGGTAAAACCAATGATTGCTAGTTTCACGAGTCTGGGTTCCTCAATCTGCACACAATCACACACTACGTAATGCTGGCAGCAGCGTAAGAGTGCAAATCACAGAAGACGGGAGATTTTAAAGGGGAGTTCCACTGATTTTACACACAAAATTCCGCTTTCTCATCACGGGGATGATGACGGATTCTGTGAAAACAGCATTTTCAGACTCCAGAGGGTGCTTTCAAAAGGCTAAACAAACAACCTGGTGATGTCACTGTGCTATCTGAGGGTTGTCTAAGCCTAACCCGGGCAGCGGAGTAAAATAGCTCTTGCTTGGAGAGTCCTTTTTCATAATTATTTTTTTAAAAATCCTGTGGTTCACACATCTCTAGTAAAATGACATTTACAGTGAAAATGTTGGAATAGTCCTTTAATCAAGGTCTGCAATAGATGACTCTTGTGATTTATCAATTATGCTTCAATCCAGTTAATTAATTGTCCATCCTTGACTGATTTACGAGTTAAAATAATACGAGTTAAAGCTGAATTTGACAGCAAAATACACAACCCTGTTTTCAAGAGCATGGAAGCTGTAAAGTTAAATCCTTCATTGGACTGAAAAAACAGGGTGAAAAATAACATAGAAATTCTCTATTTTTTTAAAAATTTATCCAGTATGTATACACAGTACTGTGACACCCCTCGTTCCTTTTTATTTTGCTTATAAGTTTTTAAAGAGCTCTTGAGCAATAGTTCTCTAGGATTTCTGAAGGTCGCTTAAGGCTTTTCTTTGAACTTTGGCTGCTTTTTCACTTATTTTCAGTCTACTCCTTATACCCGACCATTTTCAGAGGAGTGTTTGTTTTTTGTTTGTTTAGACATCTAACACTGACCGATGTAAATGCACCGTCGTTGTATCTAGAACAAGTTTTAAATAGTGTCCTTGGGCACTTTGCTGCTAGCATAAACACAGCAATTTGTACCAATTTGTTTAGCCAATGCTATTAAAAAATACCAAAGGTAACACAGATTGAGAGGCATAAAACGCTATTTTTATACCAACAAGGTGATTCCCAAAGAGCTATTAGCTGAAAACTTGGCATATCTTGGCAAAGTTTGTATTGTCCTTAAAAAACTTGTGAAAACTGGGTAGGTAGAGGACAAAAGAAGAACTGACGGGCCCAAAAAACTATCTACAGCAGATGAACTGTATCTGAAAGTCATGTCCTTAAGAAACTGGGAAACCCCCCCCCCAGAGAAGACCTGAAACAGGACCTGAGGATTCAATTCATCCATCTGCTGTTCACTGAAGCCTGATCAGAAATGGTCTGAGTGGAAGTTTAGGCTGTCTTGAGGTTTGTAAAATGATACACAAAAACTGTTCTGAAAATCAGTGACGGCGGGTTCAAATGTTGGTTCAAATCCTCATCAACATGATTTGAACCAACCAAGTCAGGAGAGATGTACAACAGTGAGTCTACACCCATGTGTAAACCATGGTGGAGGCTCTGTCGTGGTTTGGAGGCTGCATTTCAGTCAGTGTGTTTTGGGAATTTTGTCAAAATTGGTGGAATTATGAATGCAGAAACGTACAAGGAGAATTTGATTTTCCTTGCAATGGCAATGCTTTCATCTGATTGGCAATGGCTTCACTTTTCAGCATGACAATGACCCAAAAGCACTGCCAATGCAGTAAAAGTATACCTGGATAGACAATGGAACAAAATCAGGTGTTGGAGCATATGTGTTGCTATCCAAATTACATCATTTTTCAGGAAAGGTTAAACGTGCCTCCAGTCCATACCTGTAGGTGTATTTGGTTAACACATTTCCCTTCCATGCAAAAGGCCCGCTTTTAAATACTGGGAGGAAACACCCAAGAGGTCACAGGTTAGTGTACTACTCGTCCCAGTCCCAAGCCTTGATAAATGGCAGGGTTTCATCGGGAAATGCATTTGCCATAAAAACTGTGCTAAATCAAACATGCAAATCCATTCGCTGTAGCGACCACTTGGGAAATAAAGGAGCAGCTGAAAGGACAAGGCTTATTATACAACAAAAAAATGAGGAGGCCCTGAACTGCAGAGGAGCTGAAATCTTCACTTTAACCAAGAATGGGGAAAAAATGGTTCACTGTCAAAACCACAGCAGTTGTTCTCCCCAGTTCCCAAACACTTACATGGCTTTAAAGGAAGACATGATGCAACCCAATGGTAAACACACACGCTTGTCACAAGTTTTTCAAAACTCGCTGCTTGCTTTAAAAAGAGACATTTAAAAAAAAAAACAAAGTCAAATTTCTCTTTTTATTTTTGGGTGTGTGCTGCATTCGGTTCTACTTTACATTTTGAACAGTGACCCAGAGAAAGAGAGAAAATTTGGTGGAACTGTTCAGATTTGCTTGCAAATTAAGAGTAAAGGCACGTCTGCTGTGAAAACTTGCAAGAAAACGGATTACAGTACCATCGGTGTACTGCCTGAACTCTACTACACAGGCAGCAATCCAGCTGTACAGATCATTTACAAAATTGGATATCATTACAAAAACACCTATATTAAGCTCGATTTCCCCCCATCCCAGCTGGTGTGACAGTGTGTGCGTGTGTGTCTGTGCTTCCTCACGTCTGCAGGTGGAGACACATGTATCTCTGTTGACTCTCAGCTCAGCACCGTGTCACTCGTGTATCCTCTCACACTAAAAATAGGGAGGAAGCTTCTAAACTGGCCTCATCACTGTTGTCACAGGGAACCGGTGGCCAAGGACAAATAAATATATCCCATGTATTTAGTTATTTATAGACAGGCGTGCGTGTGTGTGCGTTCTGTCTGTCATGAGTAAGAGACTATTACACCTCTTGGAAAACTGGGACGCGGTACATGCGAGTGCCTGTGGAGCTGTACAAAAGAGGAGAAGAGCTACACACACACACACACACACACACACACACACACAGAGAGAGAGAGGAATAATTAATCAATATTGTTTCCATTAGCAAGCCGGAGAAGGAAGACACTGCACCATAATTAGGAGACACTGCAGAGCTGCAACCTCCTCTCATCAAGCAGTAAATCAAGATGTACACACACAAACACACACACACACACACACCGCAGGGTTTTTTTTTTTTTTTGCATGACCCCC
>VUQG01025414.1:8440-18873 GCA_015106755.1 Etia nguti | reverse complement strand
TTTACATTTTCTTATACTGTCCCTTTTTGGTAAAACAGCTTGCATACAGAAAACTTACTTTGGCTTTCTCAGAGCTTCTCTTTCCTCCGAAGCCTCCAGCGCCGACAACAAACACTGAAAACTGGTTGCAGCACACCAGCTCGTTGCCACTGTAGGTATTCACTGCAGGAAGCATCATTTCTTGCAGTTAATGACAAATTTCAGAGCCAGAGGGAGCATTCATATCCTTTTACTTAAGGGAAAGCATATCCACAATGTACTAGTACTACTACTAATAATAATAATACACTTTATGTTAAAGCCCTACATGCAAAATTTTACTTCTGCAATGAACTGCACACAAAAAAAAAAAATACAACCTTTTATTATTTTATAACTCAGTAGTTTAAGTCTTTTCCTCTGCATACACACACATCTTTGGATTCTCCATATCTATAAACTATATTGCATACCTTAGATACCTTACAATTAGAAGTATTGTTCTTCTTAACTATTTTCACAGTCTCTCACAGTAGAGAACCACTCCCAGCCCCTACTGTAAAACTCCTTCGAAACCCATCTATGGTGCTCCTTTGTCACCAACCATGTAAATATTTGAGGTATTTAGACCTAAGAGCCAAACTTTTTTTTGGAACTGTGTTACATACAATCGAGACACTTCATTAACTACACCTTGCTAGAACCAGGTTGGACATTTTTGCCTTCAAAACCGTCTCAATTCTTTGTGGTGTGGATTCAAACATGTGCTGGAAACAATTACATATATGCGATATAATAGTATCACAAGGTGCTGGCGCATCCAAGAGCTGAATCTCCTGCTCGACCACATGCTTAAGACTGTGGAGGCCGTGAAATTAATGACATGTTCAAGAAATCAGTCTGAGATGATGTGAGCTTTGGGACATGCTGCGTTATCCTGCTGGAAGCAGACGTCAGGAGATGACTGCACTCTGGTTGTAAAAATATGGACGTGGTCAGCAACAATCCTCAGGTAGGCCAAGTAATTTAAATGTTGCCCAGTTGTTACTAAGTGTGCCAAGAAAACATCCCCCACACCATTACACTACCACCAATCTGAACTGATGATACAACCTAGGTTGGATTCATGCTTTTATGTTGTTTACACCTAATTCTGATCCAACAATCTAAATGTGGCTAAAGAAATTTACACTCAGACCAGGCAACCTTTTCTTGGTCAATTTTGGTGAACCTGTGTAAGCCTCAGGTTTCTGCTCTTAGCCAGAGTGGCACTCAGTTTTTTTCTGCTGCTGTAGCCCATCTGATTCAACATTTGATGCATTGTGCATTCAAAGATGCTCTTCTGCATACCTTGGTTTTAACAAGTGGTTATTTGTGTTAACGTTTCCCTTCCATCAGCTTGAAGCAGTCTGGCCATCATTTGACATCAACAAGACACTTTTGTCCAGATAACTGACACTCCCTGCATAGTTTCTCTTTTTCAGACTATTCTCTATAAACCCTAGAGATGGTTATGTGGGAAAATCCCAGTAGATCAACAGTTTCTGAAACTATCAGACCAGTCTGTCTGGCACCAACCAGGCCACATTCAGTATCACTTAAATTACCTTTTCCCTCATTCTGATGAACTTTGGCAGTGTCTACTTTCCTTAATGCACTGATTTTATTGTAAAATCTTATTTTCCAAAGTATTTGGAAAGAAATTAGGCCAAAGATAAAATGTGTTCTGGTAAACACACATTTTTTCCACAGGAAGACACTACCTATACAAATGCAATAAAAGCTATTATATTTGTCTGTGAAAGTAAAACTAATAAAGTTCAGGGTTTAAAAAAAAAAAAGGAAAAGAGGAAAATACTCAAATTAAACAGGATTTTGGATGCCTGCACATTTTTTGGTGACGCAAATGCAAAGGTGGTGGTAAAAGCAGGTAATTTTACAGTGTTTAAAGCATATTAATAGCAAAATAGTCCAGGAAGAGTTTTTATGTTTTGAAGTGAGTTTCAGAAAGCTAAATTCATCCCTGTGCAGTACACGATTACTATCCAGTGAGAAATTTATTAAAACATTTAAACAAACATCCCTAGTGTGGCAAAGACACTGAACGACCGTGAATTCAACACACTTACACATAACATTACCTGAAACAATAAACAGACAGGGGTAAAAACAAGCCAGCCAGACACAAGTCAGAGCAGGAGGAAACGCACGAATAACCGCATGGAAGCCGAATGAAGAGGAACAATTAGCAGCTATCAGAAGGAATCAAATCCTTTTCATAGTCGACGCACTGCCTGATTAATTTAATTAAGTCAATTCAAAACATAACAGGCACAGAGACAAACAAAGCTGTTTCTATGAGACATCACTGTGACAGACCATCTTACTGAGAAATGACTTTATCCTAACAGAAGCTGACTGGTTTTGTGTGCATGAAGACGTTTCTGTGAAGACTCCAGGGAACCTTGTGTCCCATGCTATTTGTTTTAAGTTGGATTAATTATAGATTAGAGTTGCTCTAATATCCTCCGTCTCTATGGACTTGTCCAACAAAAATAAGAGCCGCTCTCAGTCCCTGCAGACACAGACTGTAAATTAACTTGTGTTAATTCAGCCTTAGAGGGAACGCTCAGGAAGAAACACATTAAAGCAGTAAAAACAAATGAATATGGAATAAATACTGTATATGATATCACTTGTTTGGCCTATATGGCTTAAGAAAAAAAACAAAAAAACCTTACCATCCAGGAGGATGACAGCTCCAGATCCTTTGTCCAACACGTCTGCTATCGTGGCCTCAGAGGTGAGTTTACCTGAAAATTTATTTTATTTATTTACTTCAAGTCCTGCACATTTTTACCTCATTAGATTTAAGTCAAAGTATCTGGCATAAGGTAATTTAATAATACTTTGTACGTATACAAAGTAAATCTAAAAGCCTTGAGACAAATCTCTAAACCTCTCCGTAGCATGTGCTGGATCCTCAATTCTCCAATTACAGATTAGTCAGTCAGAAAGTTAATCTGCAGTAGGTTAATTGCTAAAGTCAATTTTCAAGCAAAAACACCAAGACTCACGAGGGTGTGCTACTTCTCCTTGTCTTAAATAATGGATAACTAAACAGAGATTTGGGTGTTACAACATTGATCAAACCAGAAAAAACACCATCTGGTTTGAAATAAATATTTTTAATGATCACTTTGTACAAAGCAAGGACATGTCGGCTACTGTGGGAAACTCTAAGGCATTCATCTTTAAGAAAAACAAAAACCGTTCTCTGTAATGGTAACGCATGAGGCAGAGACTGGGTTCCTCAGAATGGATAGGCTATTATAGGACACGTGTAAAATGTATCAGTCCTTTTGAGGTAACCTCGGTCATATCAGAGTTTATATTTGTAGACTCATCATAAAAAATGAGACGGAAAATACCCATCCATATAAATACACCTAAACTCGTCCCTCTGCTGTATGTAATGTGTTATGCACTGCAGCGTGATTTAGGCTAAAGTGACACAGAAAGGCTCTAAAAGTGCTTTTAATGAACAGAAATGTTTAAACGCTAAAAGAAATAAATGTTTGGAGCTGATATTCAATTCTAAATCACAACAACAGCCGGCTGCTCCCTCATTTCTCACAGTGGCTGGAGCCACATGTTTGATTTGGCACAGATTTTATGCTGGATGCCCTTCCTGATGCAACACTCCCATTTATCAGGCTTGAGACTGGCAGTGGGAGTACACTAGCTTCTGAGCCCCCAAGGCTGGCTCTGTGTTTCCTCCCAGTCTAAAACCAGGGATCTTACTTGTGAAAAGCAAACGTGTCAACCTGTACACCATGGAGCCACAATGAAGCGCTCTATTAAATATTTTAGTTATAATCTCAGTAAGTTAATTTTTTCAGTCTTTTAATTAATTCAGTGGACAGATTGACATAGGTCACACCTCTTTTGTTTTCACATTTCATCGAGTTTTTGCCTAACTTTGTAGATTCTATGTCTGGGCAACCTTAAGCTTTGCTTGTGTGTTTTACATCAAACAAATATTTGTAGGCATGGCCAAAATAATTCAATCTAATAATATTTTGTAATGAGACTGTAACAACTGTAAAAGCTACAGAATGGACACATCTGGTCTATGGCAAAATGCTTCACATGATCAGAAATGCAGAGTTATAAAAAAACATAAACAACAACCCTACACAACTTTCACGCTCTGTCTCTTATGCGCTTTCAGCTACAAACATGCTCCCAACCCTCGGCAGGTCAAAGCTTCACGCCGCTGCCAGCTTCGAGAGCTGCAAGCCAGCTGCAAGGACAGAGAGCCCGCCATCGCAGCTGTGAGCAAGTCCTGCAAGAAGGCAGCAGTGGCAGCTGCCAGAGTCAGCAGCTGTAAACAAGCTGCTTCATCTCCCAGAATCTCCTGTTATCTCCAGCAATAAAAAAAAAAATGCTTTCTGCAGAATGATCAGAGAGAAAATACCTGAAGTTGGCAGAGGTTTGTAAAGCTCCAAGTACTGCTCTCCATGCAACACCTAAAAAACAAACAAATAAGCAAAAAAAAAAAAAAAAAAAAAAAAGATTATAGCAGTTGTGACATATAATTATAAAAGTCATAAAAGCCTCAGTTACTATTTTAAGCAAGACTGTGAAATGTTATAACAGGGGTGCTTTTTTCCCCCTCTCTTTAATGCCAGCTTGTGCTTCCTCGTATTTCCTCTCCTCCCAATACTCAGAAACTGTCATCCCCCCCCCACCCCCTCTCTCTGCCATGATCTTTTAAATCCATGAGTGTGCCTTGAGGAAACTAGAGAGGAAGTTTCTGGGGGAACTAAGAGCTTTTATAATCAAGTGGCGTGATGCAGAAACTCCTCACCTCCGTGTGATGGTTGATTCTCACAGTGCTTACTTTGTAGTGTTTGTGCATATGGATCAACAGATAATAAAACAGAACACAGTCAGATGGCGAGATGCAAACAATGTGCCGTCACCCCGGGTGTGACAACACATTTGAATATATGGGATAACTTAACACTAATGTGTTGTAGCGTCTCACGAAGCAGCAGTTTGTTTTTAAAACATACACACATTTGTCCACAGCTATGTGGTGTGTTATTGTGCAAACAATGCACAGAAAGAACAAACGCCGGTGAGTGGTGCTGCTAATAGTACGAAGGTGATGAATCATCAGCTCCATTAACAAAGTTACAAATCTAAATATATAAAAGGCCAGGTGATTAAACTGTTTGGCACATCACAACTAACTGACATCGCTTAAGACTGTCGTTGGGGTGTTAAGCATTTCTCATTCGGCAGCTCTGGCTTATCTGTCCTTGTATCGCTCCCTCACATTCTCGCTGCAAAGACGTGACATGTACGTACAACAAAAAAAAGTCAAACTCAGCTGCACACAAGGACAAATACAGACACGACAGACATCAACATGCACGTTTTCTAACCTGGGTAAAATCTATGTTGAGTCCAGGGACTGAGCTCAGACCACCACCCATCATAGCTGCTTGGGAGGGAATGACCCCGAAGGTGGGGAGGCAGCTGAAGTCCGGATGGCCTTCATACAGGAACCTGCATTAAAATGCAATTGTTAGTGCTCAGTGAAACAGCAACTGTAGGAATAGGTTGCTGACAGATAAAAATAACAGCACAGATAGCTGCACAGGCGTTTCACCGTGGATGGACTCCAGCGCATCCCCCCCCATGCAGGTCAAGGTAAAAGTAATGATTGAAGCCATGATTAGAATAATTTTCTGCTTAATTTCGAATAATTAGCCTTTTTACAACTACTGAGGAAACTACAGTCAATAACACAAACATGCAGAATCACACCTCAAATGGTCTGGGTCCTTGGTGGACATGCCAACACCCAGCGCATACAGGATACACTGGGTATGGTTAAAGCTGAAAGTGGTTGGAGGAAGTTTTTGTCCCACTGCTTTAGTCTGAGAAGAGAAAGAGAAAACAGAAAGGGGAGAAAAAAAGTTGTAATTTAAAGAAAGAGAACAAGTTGCGTCACAAAGATCGCACCATAATGGTTTAGCATCACAGCTACTCAGTAAAAAGGGTCAAGCAAACATTTAGAGTGAATGCGTCAGTGTCAGTACACCATGTAATGGAACCACAGACACACCAAGAGAAAAGCCATTTCTAAATGGTTACTTGTATTTTTTAGGATGCTGAAATGAACACGATCATTTAAGAAAACACTGAGGAGTAGATGAAATGCTGGCTTACAAGAAGATCTGTTGCTGCGCTTCAGGTGCCGGTGATAAATCTTTAAATGCACCCCTCCCTCTTTCAAAAATTTATTCAATCTGACAACAATTAGGCTGCAGACATCCAGTGTAAACAAGTAAGTGCATATCTTCCAAAGTTAGAAGGAAACTTGTTAGAAAGACTTTTTTTTTTTTGTCATCACCCTCCGCTGTTGTTAAGCAGTGAATCGCTGTCTAGAGTAACACAAAGACATTTTACAGTTAATCGTTACTACGGATCGTTTCCTCTTGGCTCATCTGACTCTGACTTGATTAGATTTAATCACCCATCACATTACAAGCGCATTAAAGAGTTTATCATCAGGTCTGAAAAAGAGGTGTCCACACCAACACCTGACTGCTGTCTTAAAAGATTTTGCTGAACCTATTCTTTAATATACAAGAACCACATAGAAAACAAATGTATTTATAACAGCTGATAAAATATTAAAAAAGGAGACTCTATCAGAAGATATAAAAAGATTCTCCCCAGATTATCACAAATTTGATTTGGCTGTGATCTGTGAGGGAGGTAGTTTGAGGACTCGTGGGACCTCAGAGTTGAAAGGAATCAGCAGTTCAGAAATGTACTCCTGTGTCGCACCAGGCAGAGCTTTGTGAGCGATCAGCACAATCAGTCCTTGAATGGTGGCCAGCGCAGGGAGGCCAGAAATTGAGCCATGTTAAATTTGTGCTTGCACTTCTCTTAACGAGCAGCCTGAAAACGGACTGAAACTCCTGAACAGGCCATCGCAGTAATCAAGTGTTAATGACAAAGTCACAAATTTCTTTTAAAGGCCTCAGCAGTATTGTAAATATTTTAAAGCCCTCGTTAATCCCTGGCTGAGGTTGGTAGGAGGCTGTTACTGGTAGTAGTTTTATGAATATAGCATATCTGAATAATTTTCTGTGGCCTTCACTAGACTGAAACTCATCATGAAACCACCAAAAGAGGAAATATCTTTTGAAAGAATGATGGGGCATCCGTTTTTTTGGTCTTGTTTAGAAGAAAAATAAATAAATTTTTCAGAATTTTAAGGCCTTGATAAAAATGCAGTTTCTCAATCCCAGAAACTGAGGTCTGATTAAATAAATATTTTATTTGTCAGCATAATATTGTCAAATTTAAATATGCTTGAGTGCATCCTATAAACCCGAAACTGCTTAAAAAATGTATTTTTAACTGAAGGATAAAACATATTCCAGGAAAAGCATGAAGGTCCTCGGGGTTCTCAGAAGCAGCTACTGCCCTGCTTTCTGTGTAACACGAATGCTGTTTATCATTGTTCTGAAGCACTAGTATGCGACACATAAGAGCACAAACTATATTAAGTGTCTGACTCAAAGAGAGCAGGAAAGGGGGTGAAACGGTCCCGCTGACTCCTTCATGTTAGCGAGTATTATTAAGACATACAAGACATCCAGTTAAAGCACACTATAAATATACATCGCTGGCAATATTACAGTCACAGCAGTACTTCAGTTGCTCATTTGTCATGTTTACAGCCACTGTGCTGTAAATATGACAGCTATTGTTCGAAACAATATTGCTTGGCAGAATAGTGCGATTCACACTGTGCATAATATCGCCTCTCAGCTGATCGAAAGACATCATAAAACCTGGCCTCTGGAGAGCCGTTTTTAATTAAAACTGCATTTAAATGCAGATTTGGGGAATAGTGCGTTTTCAGACCCATTCCAGCATCCCAGTACTCGGGATTATTATTAGTGCTCTCCTGCATACACACGGCGAGATTAAAGCTACAGCTGAGGAGCGGGGATAAAAAGCAGTGGTGGCTTGTGTAGGAGTAAGTCAAGTTAGTCAGTTACTTGAGTGAGATGATATGGCAGAGGAAAAAAGAAAAAGGGTTGAAGCAAAACAGATTTCGTTTTTAGGACGGTTTTGTTAAGCTGTCTCTCTTCGTTCATTTACTGTCTGCTCTACACTGCAGATCTATGTTTTCGTTTCTCTTCTTTCCATCTATTATTTAATGTACAACTATGTGACTTCAAATTAAGCTTGCTGATATTTTGCCACTTTTTCCTCACATATTAATTATTGCTTTTCCCATGATGTTTCAGACTGGTGATAAAAATTTTATTGTTACTCAGTTAGTTGATCAACATAGTACTCTGTTAATTCTGTTTGATTAATCCATAACAACTGTTTCACCTCCACTTGAAAACATACTGATGCACATTTTAAATCATGATTGAGATTTCTGCATTTGTCCTATTGCTTTTTGGGATATTTTTGTTAGTCATGCAAAACCATGTTGCCAAATATATCAATATAACATTAAAAAACAGACACATAAATAATAAATCACACATTATGGGCATTTTTATAATAATTTGTACTCCTTATATTAAAACTATAATTTAGTTGCCAATTTCTGATAAAGTACACCAACCTAAAACTCATTATTGCCCAAGCAGTTATCAGCAGATGGATCCACATATTTGGGTTGGCACAGACTTTTCACTCTTCCTGGCACAATCCTCACATTTATCCCAGATTGGGACAGGCACTAGGAGTTCACTACCTTGTGACAGGTTTGTTTTTTTTCTTCCCCTACACGTGGCTCTTTATGTATTAAAGGAGAAGGAGGATAATATGATCATCTCAGGCAGACAACTGCTGTTGTCTCAAGAGGAGAGGATTTAAAACAGGAGTATGAATGTAACTAAGACTGTATTAATTCTGAATGGCAGCCATGAATACGAATATGATTATATGAAATAATATGAAATACCTAGATATCGACCACGCATGTGGAAAGAGGGCAATACAATACCAAGAAAGTCACATGTGTGCCTTGGGTGACACACACAACCTGATAAAACGGGTCCAGCACTTAGCAATCGTCTCCTGCAGAATTGTCAAGATTCCTACAGTAACTCTGGCAGTCAACCAGAATTCATAGACCCTTAGTTACAGTTTTAACTCTTGTTTCATTTCATTGTTCCTGACTGCCAGAGACTGTATGAAATACCTGGATGACTCATACCCACAAAGTCAGAGGGGATCTCCACTCACCATAAGCTCAGACTGCAGGGGAAAAGGGGGGCAGCAATATTACCCCTGTAGAAGCAGGCAAAGGAGGAAGCCCAAGCAACTGCAACACAGAATTTGGAAACCCTAAAGCCTTAATGCTTCTGAAGTGGAAAAGTGTGCAAAGCACATCCTTTCCTGTGCCCATAACGGACAAAGAATGCATCCTTCTTATAGAACTCAGCACTTGTGCCAATCTACAATCTTGGAGCCTGTAAAGGGCAAAGTTGACATTAGAACAGTTCCTCTAACCTCTCTGAGTACCAAAGGCAGACAAAATAATAAGTATGACAGGTGGACAGCATTCTGGAAAGAAAAGAAGTGTTGAGCAACAAAGTAATCCCACGCCCATTAGGATGACAACACAAACAGTCCATGGCAGCAGACGGGGCATGAAGTTCAGTTACATGCTTTGTCGATGCAACAGTGAGAAGAAAGTCAGTCTTACCAGATAACCATCTCTGGTAACTCCCCTCGAGGGGTTCATAGGATGGAGAAGACGAAGCTTCCAGAACCGATTGTATTTTCCATGAAGGAAGTGACAGCATGTGGTGGGGCCAAAGGCGAAGAGCACCGTTCAGAAAATGACCCACCAGAGGATGACACCCAACATAACAATTATCCACAACAACATGATGGGCTGAGACAGGCGTGACATACACTTTGATAGTTAAGACTGAGAGCCTCTGGTTCAGTAACATTTGGAAATACAAGCTTCGAGCATTGCTAAGGGCCCACATGTTGATCTTTACATCAAGCTGGAAATGAGCTTTCACCGGTTGGTGATACAATACCCTAACTAATGATGCCCAATTATTTAATATGGTCTGGGCCCGAGTTTCCTCACAAGAACTCAAAGGTGAGACCAGCCCTTCAGTGGCCATACATATAGATGAAGGAAATCCGGGTGTGGAAGAAAAGAAAACGCAGCTGCGATAGGACATCAAAACTCAGTGGGATCACTGGGAACCAAACCATCCCTGGTCAGTATGTATCCCTCTATCCTGTGTAGTGCATGAGCAAAGGAAGCAAGAGAAGACATACAGCAGGCAATCTGGCCAGGGGTGTGCCAGTGTGCGCTCTGGTAGCCTGGTTGGTTTTAAGGGAGAAAACAACAGCAGACTGCTTTGGAA
>VUQG01025413.1:0-14611 GCA_015106755.1 Etia nguti | reverse complement strand
GTGGCGAGTATCCTTCATTAATAGTAATAAAAATCACACAGCAATAGTACATCGAAGATACTGAAGTTTCACCCATCCCATTCTTCTTATGAAGTGGTGTCAGAAATGCATTCCTGCCCGTGCACTGCTGGCTCTGGGTCCATTGTGTAACTGACCCACCAACATTAACAGGATGCTTACATTAGAGCCTCTTATTGTGTGTTTTGTTTGGGTTTCCAGCAATCAGAATCAGAGAAACTGTATTAATCCCAGATGGAAATTGAGTTAAAAAAACTACATTTTTAAAGAAGGGCGGCGAGTCGTAATCAAACCCGGGCCGGCCGCTCTCAGCCATGCGATATATGACTACATTCTCATCCAACTGAGCTAAAGCTCCGCCCAACAAAATTGGAGAAGGCATAGAGAGGGGATAACCTAACATATGAAACAGGAAATGACCGCCGTGTATTCTATTTATTTCAACAAAGTAACTGTATTCTGATTACCACCTATTTAAACGGTAACTGTAACGGAATACAGTTACTCATATTTTGTATTTTAAATATGTAATGCCGGTACATGGATTCCGTTACTCCCCAACACTGCAGATGTGATACTAAAGATGAGATTACAAAAAGCAAAAAACTATATCCCCCTTCTCTCTTCATGTTGAACACTCCCAGCCTCTATCAGGGTCCTGTTCTGACCACTCGCATGTAAACAAACATGCGCAGATAAGAAAGGCCGACTTCTTTGTCAGTCTGATTCAACTTCCATGTCCATGACATTAAAGTTCTCTTCACCTAGGAAGAGATTAGTGTCTTTGGCCACGAGTGAGATGCCAAGGTAATGTCCGAAACCCAAGGAAGTGCATCAGGTCAGCTGTGCAACCAGAACCACGCTCTTTGTTTTCTTCAACATTCACTGAATTGTGCAAAAGTTTCTACTGTAACCTATTTTACCGTAAGTTGCACCTCAGGACCCGGGGTCATTGAGTTTTTGAACCCCTGGCAGGGGTATTCTGTGGACTTTTAAAAGTCAGTCAGAAACATTTACGTTTACTTGGGAGTTTTAGCAACATTTTTTTAAAACCTCTTGAACTTGTTGCAGAGATCTGAGGACCAGTTTTGGAGGTTGGTGAACCAGTTGGAGAGCCTTGCAATGAACTGGAGATCTGTCCAGGGTCTGGCAAACTGGATACATACCAGTCCCCACATCGTTTAGAAAATGGATGGATAAGATGCAGAGTGTGAAGACTCATTGCAGGGTTCTGGGGACTCGAGGTATGAGGACTTGTGAGGTAGCGGGACTAGTTAGAACGGTAATAACACTAACTGCAGAGGTTTGAAGAGTAGTTGCAAAGATCTGAGTACACACTGCGCAGGTCTAGGAACTAGTTTAAGAGGTCTAATAACTATCTGCAGAGATCAGTAAAGTGCTAAGTACTTTGTGCCTCCTATCTGTGAAAAGTGCTGCATAAATGAATACTATTTGCTTGAAAATGTCCTGAGGCATCTGAGGGAGGTTATTGGATGCAAACCAAATTCAGGTTCATGGCCTGCTGTCATGAGATGCAGGACGTGTTGTGGTTGGTGTTTGATGTGCCGACAGAGAGTTCCCAGGGTGACCAGAGTGTATCACTGAGTGAGGTGACTACTCTGAAAGGGATAGTACCCAAACTTTAATCAGGCTTTTGGTTTCTAGAGATACAGGTATGTACATTTTTGATTAGGCCTTATAAACACGACATAGCAACTATACCTGAAGATCTCTCAACTGGAGGATGACAGTATTTACTTTTATTTAAACAGCACCAGTGCACAACAGTGTGCCCTGTGAAGTCCTCGTTGTTTTTTTCCCTATAGAACAACGAGATGGGTCAGGTACCATCTGTATCATAAATGTGTGCCAGGTGAATATGGCAGCAGAAACCGGATACTGTGTGTGTGTGTGTGTACTTGTTTAGACATCTTTGTGAGGACATAAAATTGGCATGCTACTATACTTGCCGGGACCAACAGTGACTTATGGGGACAAAATGCCCGTCCCCACGAGTTTGAAGGCATGTTTGAGGCTCAAAATGTGGTTTTAGTTTCAGGGTTACAATTAGGTTATGGTTAGGATTAGGCTGAGGGTTAGGCATTCATTTTTGATGGTTAGAGTTAGGGTAAGCAACTAGGGAAAGCATTATGTCAATGAGATGTCCTCACTAAGATATGAAAACGTGTGTGTGTGTGTGCGCGCGCGCATGTGTGTGTGTGCGTGTGCATGCTACCTGTGTGGCAGCCTCTATGGACAGTCCTCTTGCCATGGTGTGTGTGTGTCTGGGTGTGTGTGTTGTGTTCAGAGTCGCTGTGTTTCCTCAGAGCTCCGCTGAATAAAGTTTTCTTCGGCTTCGAACGCTGAGCGTCTTCCTCCTAAAGAAAAAAAACAAAAAACCACACACACATGCAAATATGTAAAGGTCACACCAACACACGCACAGGGATATACTAACAGATTGTCTCAGTTTAAAACACAGACAAAGGTCAAATTTGCAGACATAAAGGCAGAAAAATCAAAACTGTTCCAACAAACAACACACACACACACACACACACACACACACACACACACACACACACACACACACACACACACAGTAAAATTCTCCACCATTGTTGAAATTATTTAGAGTCAAATAACTCCTCAGCTCCTCACCTCTACTCGACACTTCCTGTTTCCCTGGCGGGATGTCCCACCTCTCCTACGAACACAGGGGGGCTTCTCCCCTGCCTCCAGGGGGAAATCACTGGGCACTGCACCTGTCAACTCCTGACCCAGGAAAACACAGGAAAACCCAACTTACAGCTATTTGACAGTTGTTTTAGTTTATGTTAAAGTAAAAACTAAGATGCATTTTGACAGGTAGAGTCAGCTGAAGTAATCAGAGGTTGGGGACTGGATAGAGAAGACTAGTTAGAGACATAAAAAGAGCATCTGCACAGGTTCAAGCACCAGATAAAGATGTCTGGAGACCACGTGGAGAGGACTAGTTGCAGAGAGAGAAAAGGATTAGTTGGAGACTGAAAAAGACTAGTTAGTTGCAGAGGTCTTGGGACTAGCTGCAGAGCTAAGAGGACTTTGGTTTAGGTGGGGATGCACTGTCAGTTTCTCAGTCATGTTGTCATCTCTTTTTTATAACATCACTTACAGCCTCCTGCAGACAGATGCGTCTCAGCTCAGCCAATCGAGTGCTAAGCAGCACCTGGAGACTCCGTCTCCTCTCCTGTAGCTCCACCATTCGCTCCCTCTGCTTCCTGTCTGGACAGGTGAGAGGGTCTGCAACACGCAAGCAACACACACACGCGTAAGAGACAGCTAACAGACACACTCGAGAGTGTAGCATCACCACATGTTAGCGTTTATTCTCACCAGGTGCTGAGATGAGTTGACCTTTGACCTCCATGGCTTGTGTGTCCCATATGCCCTCACCACCTCCTCCTTCCTCGCTACTCGACTCCTGTTCACCTCCCCACACACTCTCTCTCACCTGAAACACGTTGTCATCACAAATGAAGGTTAGTACAGCAAGCTAGCACATACCTGACACTCCCTGCAGTCCTGATGACACTGACAAACCCAAACTGCTGCTCGTGTGACATCAGCACAAAGTTTTGACCAGTTAGCCAATCAGAACCTTCAGGAGTTTCTCACCTTGCGACTGGGTTCATAAGAGTTCCAGTAGTTCACTCCTGTGGCCATCCAACAGTCAGAACACCACCCACAGGACTGCTTCACTAACTAGGCGGCTGACTGCTCGCTTAGCTGTTAGCTGACGATGAAGCTGCAGTTCCAAAACGGGCCTGCAGAGGTAGGCAAACAGTCTTCAGAGCTTGTGACCTAGGAGGAGAACAAAAGCACAAGAAGAAGAAAAAGGTGGTGGGGAGTGAGGACCAATCAGGAAGTCAATAAAACATTATAAACTAAAGTTAAAAACAACAGATTTTCTCTCACAAAGTCACAAATACTATCAAAGTAAACATTTTAAAAATTTGAAAACTATGTGCAGGTAGCTTGAACTAAGAACCTTAACAAATACATGAAAAAGAAGAATGAAAAAGAAAGGGGAAAAAAAAACATAGCAAGCCTTCCTTTCCAAGAAATACTTGCTATGGAGTCGCTCTGGATGAGCAGGCGACCCTGCCTGGGTTTGATTCCATCCTGAACCATTTCCTGAGACACATTTCTTCTTGCTCTCTCTTTCCTGTCTACTCTCCTCTATTTCTGTCCTGTCCAATAAAGACCGAAATAAATAAATAAATAAATAAAATCACCAATTCTGGAGGACAAGGTCTCATTAGCAAACTACAGCATAAACAAATGTTAAAATAGTGTAACGCGTAGGTGCACGTATAATATGGGGGTTATGAAGCTTGAAAAACAAAGCTACTTTCAGCTTCTCCTTTATTCACAGCGCTCGCAACGGCAGGTAGCTCTGCACATTTGATTTGGCCAATTTAAGTATACTCTATATTACTCTATATGTGTGCACCTGTGCATTAAGTGACCTGTTAAACTCAAGCAGCATCAAACATGTGGCCAATACAGAAATGCCAAACCTTGCAGTCCCTCTAATGACCACATGTTGTTGGATGTAAAAGCCAGTAGCTCACCATAGCCTCCCATTAAAATGTGCAACTTCTCAGCATTAAAAAGCACGTTTATTGGCTAAACGTGCTTTTTATAATGAAAGGTTTTGGCCTCTGTGGACAGCTATACAGGGGGGATTTTTAATAACTCATCCATCTGCATACTGGTGAAGCAGAGGTAGCTGCTCGGCGTCTGCAGGATCTCACCTCAGCTAACTCCAGCCACTGAATGTGAGTTCTCCATCATGTTTTTGCCGCTGTTGCCTTTTGGAGCATTTTTCACAGATGATCAAATAACACGGCTTGCTCTTTTGTACAAACATTTTTATTAGCACCAATTAGCAGGTAGGTGTGCCTGTGTGTTGCACCCACAGGGACACTGTGGAAAATATCCTGACCTGGTTCTCACAAATCTGTCTGATATTCGTCTGTGAAACTGGCTTATTTGTAGATGCTTCCAAGCCTTCAGCGGCCAACAGAGAAGCACCAATCTCGCCCATCCTGATTCGACCCAAACACCAACAAAACGTTTGGATTCACATTTTGATGGCAGATTTGTTTTACTTCCAAAGAAAGTTAACCAAGTGCAGGTAAAATCCTAAACCCATTTTCTGTTTGACTGCAAAATAAAGACACAAAGTTCACACTTCACATAAATGCTTGATACTGTTTTATTCTTTAAAAGCTCAACGTGCCCTAAAGTAGCCGGTCTCTACAGTTTTACCAAGCAAACAGGAGAGAATGTTGCATTCATTAGAGACCGAAACAATCACATTTGGTGTTTTCGTGAGAGAAAGCACCAAAAGAAAACCTACAAATAGTGTGAGTTCATGGTGATGATTAAATATGCCAGCCACTGAGGATGACTCAGAGGTTTTAATAGTTTGGAAAAGGCAAAGCCCCAAAGATCCCTCGAGTTAGAGGATTCAGTCTGTGTTGGTCGGTCTCTGAACTGGGATTAAATGTACAATATGAGCAGAGATACGATTTAAATGGATCTGAAACAATGAAGTATTTTCTCGTGGAGCTTCTTCGTGATTAAACACTCAGGTTTGTGTGCTGGAGCTGCAGACGGAGAGAGCCGGCTCCAGATTTACTGGGTTTAAAGGAAAAATGTGGAGAGAACAGCGAGTACTGACATGCCTCAGACAAAAGACAGACACACACACACACACACACATGAAGGTTATCTGTCAGTCTGTAGCCAAAACAGAGAAAGACCAAAACACATGAAGCCCATTTACAGTGACAGCGTGGTCAGGCGACAGATGTTTGAAGCTTGTGTGACCTCTGCATGTCTGTCTGGAGAAATATTATCTAGACCTTTGAAAATCACAAAGAAAAATAAAATAAAGAGAGCTTAAGTGGTATCCTGCCTTGTGATTGGCTGGGAGCAGGTGTTTGATCTCCTCCTGCTGGCTGGAGGAGTGAGGTCTGCAGACCTCATCGGTTCATGAGGTCTGCATCATCAGACAGCAGCAAGTCACAGCGCGATGGAAACAGTCTCTGAGCTTTTGTAACATTTTTACATATAAACTTTAACCATCTCCAGCTGTTCCTCTGGTTTTATTCAACATTCATCAACAGTTTTTTCTAATCCAACCACATGTGCAACACTAACTGATGACAGTGACACTGCATTTAAACCTAATTAGTTCAAAAGCCCACAGAGGATAAAAATACACCATACAAGCCTCTTTGTAAGAATAACGTGGTTTTAAATCTTAGACTGCACATCTGGAGCATGGAAACTTTTCCTTGAAGAACCTGAACAGCAAACCTAACAATATTTAGTAAAAAGCACAAATAAGTTCATGGATCTCTGAGAATCCACACTGCAGATGTCTTTCTGTAGTGTTTACATGACTACGTTGTGCACGTGCAGCCTCTCTCATGCAACATCTACCTGCCTGTTTGAGCATCTGTTAAAACAACCCAATCAAGACCCAGAGCAAAAGGTAGTTTTGCTACCTTTATATCTGTTCAAAGATTCTCATCTCCTGTCCGTTTCCCTCCCAACAGGGATTCAAAACTAAAGAAAATCTTGTGAAAGCACAACACGACGTCACTTCCCATCCTGAAAATGTTCCAGTCCAACAGAGGAAAGCAGACATGAAGAAAACAACACAAGTGTTACTTAATCATGAAACAACAAGGAGTCTGAAACCTCTGAGCACCTTTACCCTCCAACTGGAGGGGAACGAGATGTCCTCCGACAGCACAGCCCTGAGAACAGGAAGTGGAGCCCAACAGGAAACAGGAAGAAGGAAATGAGTGATGAAAAAGGGGGAAATTGAGGGGGGTGGGAAGGACTGACTGGGAACAGCTGAACTGGTTGGAAACACTGGTCTGATTCACGCCACAGTATCCCGCAGCGGAGGATGAAGTTTCACACAAAAGTTCAAGTTTGTTTAGAAATGGTGAGGATCGAAGAGGCGGAGCTTATAGCACTGTCACCATCTCCTTCACACAGATGTTGAAACTGTGTAAGAAAGATTGCAGCAGATGGTTTGAAGTCCGGTTTCTTTGGGAAACTTCCTTTAGAGCAAAGAGTTAACATAGAGACACAAAGTCAGTGTAGGAAGGAGGTCAGGGTGGATGGATGCAGGGATGTTCTTAAAACGCTTTAGTTACAAAGAGTTTTCTGATATAGATTTAAAATGTGAAGTTAAACTGGCTTTTGCAGTGACCAGTAAAACACATCTACTGACCCAGCTGCCCAGGAGGGCACAATGTTATGCTGATCACAATAAAACAAGAATTAATTTGCAGTAAAGATTTATTTGTTGACCGTGTACGGACGCTGAAGTTATTTCAGTATTTTCAGACTGCTTCTTGGAGTCAGAGGTGAGTCAGGCATGCAGGGACGAGTGCCAGCAGTCCATCAGGAGACGGAGGAGAAACAAAATTACAGCCTCTAATATAAAAAAAAAGAAAAAGAAAAAAGAAAAATGTACAATTTGACACTAACATCATTAAAAAAGGAAAAAGAGCAGCTGTACGTGACATTTACCTGCCCGACTTGGCAGCTATTGTGAAAAACAGGTGTGTGCGCCAATTTTGGTACCTGTATTCACTTGTGAACAATTTTCATGACATATGAAGTCATCTGCTGCACGAACTACACCGATCTCACCGAGACCATGGAGTTCGAACACGGCTTTTACTGCTCGGGTATTTATTTGTATGACATTACAGAGGAGACTTTTATAAAAGGTGAAAGCTCCTTTTGCAGCACAGATGCACTGATAGAAATCTGTGGGAAACACTGGATCTGGATTTTAACGTTAATCAAGGAGTTTTTCCCTCGGGGAAAACCAAACAAGTGTGGAGATGAGCCAGAGCTTACTGAAGGGGTTTTCTGACACCAAATGCTCTGTCAAATGGTCTCCCCCTCCTCTCCGTCCTCCTCCACCACCCTCCTCCGTCTCTTACATTCCTGAGTCCTGCCGGGTCGAGTCCAGACCTGCAGCTTCTCCCTTCATCCATCAGCGGCTCGATCGATCGGCTTCAACTCGTCCGTCTCCTCTCGCCGTGATGCGCTGCTGTGATGGAGTGAAGTCTCAGAGACAGCTGCAGATGTTCCGACTGAGCGCTTTAGCCGCTCTGATTCTCCAGCGTGTTGTTTGTGCTGTGAGGGTGACACGCCCTCTTTACCGTTGGCGTGTTTCGGCGTTTCGTTGCGTCTCGTCACCGGAGGTTTGTTTCCACCGATCACATCTGTTTTTCCACTCTCACACACTCACAGCCTGGTCTTTGACCCTGTTGTCTGTCTGTGTGTGTTTTGGGGGAGGGTTGGAGTGTCACTCTCACCTCCCCTCCCCCCCTCAGGTGTTGCAGGCCTGAACAGCTGATCTGATAACAGCCCGCTGAGGCCGATCTGTTTCCAGTCTGAGTGCCTGCCCTGATCTCTCTGAACCAGCACAGCCTCCATCATCACTCCGAGGAACAAACGCTTTCAGAGCCTCGACGCTCTCCCACGTCACAGTCCAGGCATCGGATTTACGAAGGATGCGTGCACACAGACAACACACAAACACGGCTTTTTATGTTAAAAGTTCAGAAATACAGAACAAGAACTAAAGCTACGTCCAATTTCCAGCACTAAAGATAGACTAAAAACAATACAGCTCTTAATTTTTAATCCTTACCTTCTTCTGTAACTGATTTAATATCTGTAATTAAACTGATTTCATTTGATAGATTCTCACATCGTCGTCTCTTTTGTTTCAGTCGTGGCGCTTTAACAGCTGTTAGCCTCCATTTATTTTGTGCCTTCAGTAGTTTTTCATCTGCTTGTGGCGTCAGATCTGAAATTGCCCAAAACTCATTTTTCCTTTTCTCTGCCTCTCCGGTGAATATCTCGGCTTTATATTCTTTTTTGCTGCTGACCTAAGACAGTATTACATTCATTCACAGCTACAGGTGAAAACATGAATGATGCTCGTGAACATACACAACACTGCAAAATGAATGGAATTCACAAAAAGAGGACCAAGCACACGTGAAGCTTTATAAGTGTGCATAACAGAAAATGCACAGGTTTCTGCCTTTGTGCACCTTTAGTCATGAATCTCTACAGTTTAATGCATCTGGCCCGAGAGGTCTGCACTGTGAGGACTGAACCTCAGGTTTAACCTGCGTCTTCAATGTTAAAAAGGTGGGTCACTTCTTAGATGTGCATCAGACTGGCACTCTGTCCAGGGTGTACTCTGCCTTTGTTCCATGACAGGTGGACACACTCCAGCGCCTCTGCAACCCTGAACCGGTCAAGTGGTTAAGAAAATAGATTTTTGGTTCACTTCTTATCAGCGAGCATCACTGTCATTTTGTCCCGTCTTCCTCCCTCAACTGGTCGTGGCAGACGGCCGCCCCTCCCTGAGCCTGGTTCTATCACAGGTTTCTTCCTGTTGAAAGGGAGTTTTTTCTTCCCACTGTCACCAAGTGTTTGCTGATAGGGGTGTTCTGATAATTGGGGTTTTCTATAAAAAAAAATTTAATTGAATTATTGGAAATTATGCTGCAGACCTAACAGACCTGAGAACTCGAGATAACATGCGTAAAACTACCAGCCAATCAGTCCTCTAGGAAAAAAAAAAAAAAGACAGAATTCCTTGAAGATCCCGGTGACCTCTGCGCTCAGGGAGTAAGAGCATCTAAAGTTTTTATCTTTCCTGAATGACAACCAATAAGAAACAGATTCACAGAAGCAAATTATTCATTCACTCGTGAACCCCACCCCAAAAGCTCCAAGTATATCTCATTGTTTTATAAGCCTAATAATTGCCATATTTCTCTAAAACAGGATACCTAAACCTTGTATTTGTTCATCTTGCAGGTCTGAATTCTGCTTGTAAAATTTTTCACCTGCTCTCAGACTGTTTAAAACCAACGAGGCTGCAGCTGAATAACCATAATAACCTTTATTCAAGCAGCAGGATACACATCCGTAACTGAAGCCAGATCTTCCCTCGTATTAATGAAGCGGTAATGTAACTGATAACTCTGCACTGTTTCTAGCTTTCCTCTTAGGCTTTAAATGAACTACAGCTTAACTAACCACCTCTCACACACTGCTGATTCAGCAGAAATTGGTTAACCCCATCATATTTTTCCAGTATTTCAGTTTGATCTTTGTTTGTGAAACGCTGCCAGCAGACCTGTTCCTGTTTGTGATTGTGAAAAGATGCTGATAGTTAGACTGAAAAACCCTGAGCTGACACATCCACCTGATAACAACCTTCGTGTGATGGCTTAACCTAAGATCAGCAATCAGGCTAAGTAAAGCCAGATAAGGGAAAGATATCCTGAGCATGCTGGACTTGCTCCAGGATTCGTCCACCAGATTCTGCTCAGACTCACAACTGTGGAGTTTTACTCGCCCACAGAGCAAGACCAGAACCAGAAGAAACACGTCAAGCCAATCAGGAACTGAGGTTCGCTGCTAACAGCAACATGATGTAAACAGAGAAGAGCTCATGAGCCGAACAAGTCAACAACAAATCAAACATTTAAAGATGAGAGAGATTAACACATCAAATGCACAGAAGAAGCTCAGCACTTCACACTGAACACACACACACACACGGGGAGAGTTGGTGATGAAAGGCTGCAGCTGCAGACAAAGAGATGCAAATACAGGATTTAAATATTCAGCAGAGAGAGAGATGGATGCTCTGTGCATGTGTGTGTCCTCTCTCTGCCCTCACACTAAACCGTGAAGGCAGGAGATCACAGCAGCACTAATCCTGTTATCACAAACACTCTCAGTAGGAACTGAACCACGTCTCCGACCCTCTCCGGTCCAGAACCGGATCGATGCGGTGCCGCGTGACCACGGCTTCGGGTGCATTTACATTCATCTCACTAAACTCGGGCAGGAAATCAGAGAAACACGGCGAACATATAAATCACGCTGCCCAGAGTTCACCGATCGTGTCCTCACAGCAGCAGCAGGTTCATACGAGTCTGTTCCTGCTGTTCTGTCCACCCCACCTACACCTCAGCACCTGAACATCAACCATCAACTCTCCTCTAAAAGTCACCAGCAGCCTGAGTATAGCTCAGTCACGGACCAGCTTAAAATTCAGACATCCGCCACACGTTCACCTGCATAAACCAGCTGACTCCTGATGGAGAGTCCAGAAAGACCACAGGTTTGTTCCACACCATATCACAGCCACAGACTTCCACTAAAAATCACACTTTGTCATAAATTTACAGAGCACTGACTCCTTCCTATGATCCCTGTCCATCAGAGTTGTTTGATCTTCACCATCAACACTCGTCTCTGGTTCCAAGGTCAAGAAGACAACATGTTTATGTGCTCTTTTTTTTTTATTTTACCTGATTAACCCGGTTAGTTTACCGTGACAGAAGCCATCGATCCAAAGCCCTGGTTACAAACAGACTCCGTGTAAAATCTGACTTTAAATAAAGAGAACACAGTAATTTGAAAATCTTTTAAGCCCAATTTTTACTTGAATACTGCATAAAGGTGACACATGAAACATTTAAACTGGGATGTTTTTACTTTCAAATAAAAATCTGCCCATTTCTAATTCGGTGCCAGGAACACGCTTCAGTAAAGTTGGAACAAGTCCCCTGCTGTGACTCATCACCTCTCCCTTTTAACACTGCTCGCTGCATGCCTCCCATTCTTCTACTTCAGGTCTCCTTTGTTGCAGTTTTTTGTTTCATAATCCTCCAGCTGGTACAGGTCTGGACTGCAGGCAGGCCGGTTTAGCAGCTGGACAGTTTTCCTTATACGTGTGCAGAATGCAGTTTGGTTTTTGTGTTACTGAAAAAAGCAACACCTTCTCTAAAAAAAAAAAAAAAAAAAAGATTGAAAAAGCTGCACATATTGTTCAGCGTTAATGTTGCCCTCACAGATGTGGTGATACCGGCATCCTCGTGGATGCTGGCTTTGAACTTTGTGCCGAAAACAAGCCGGATGAGCTGCTTCCAGCAGGTTTTTGATGGGGCAGTGTGACATTGTTCACTTTTCCTCCGTCCACCGTTAATGAAAAGAAGGCAGTGGCGTTTCTTCAGATTGTTTATGGCTTCTTCCTGAGCCCGAGCATTGATTTCCACTTCAGAATCGTGTGTGTCTGTAATGTTGTGCTGCTTGAAGATCACAGTGAAGGTTTTCAGCTTTGTCTCTGTCAGCATAGCAATTAAGTTTTTATAACAATGTCATGAACAGTAGATAATAAAATCCCCAAAGTTTATGGAATGTAACCTTCATGTAGTTTTATTACACATGTTCTAATGAAGGACCTCACCTTACTGGGTGCTTCGTTGTATACCCAGCAGACTTCCTTCCCAGTGCGACCCTAAAGAGACTTGTGTTTCCTCCTGGGATAAAACTGGGGAGCTTTCTCCTGTTAGGTGAACGTATAAACCACCACACTATAGACACTCTTCTTTTTTTTACCAATCATGTTACCTAATTATCTAAAAAAAAATTAATAGTTGTTTTTTTAAAAAAAATCTTACAGCAGTTCTCTGTTGCCCCTGTCCCAACTATGTGAGACGTCATCAGATTGAAAAGGAACAAGATTTTTCCTTAACAACATTTATTATGTTCTCTGCACAATTTTTAATTAAATGTCGGATTTAGGTCATCTGTACTCTACATTTTATTCTCGGAAACACGTTTGTCTAAATCTCAGCATCAACTGAATAATTAATCTGCTGATTTATTGAGATCTATTAGCTCCTCTGACACGTTTAAAGGGAGTCAGCACCTTCTCTAAAAAAAAAAAGTGCAGACATTTATTTTTATTTTATCTTTTTAATTTTTTTATTCTCTGATTTTTCCACTTTTGTTCTGCCATTAAAGTTCTGATAGTACCGGACCTCCATCTTTATCGGTTATTTACTTCATAACTTATTTAACTGTACACGGCTGCAGACATAAGTCCATCCAGGAAAGTAACGAAGATAAAGCCGAAGGCGAACCAGCAGCGGTGAAAAGGCTGTAAATACCTGCGAGTCTGAACCATCCTGTTTGCAGACCAGGTGTGGTCCAGCTCCAGCTGTCCTCAGGACGGGCACATCCGGAACAGGAGCCGAGAAAAGTGAATTAAAAGCAGCTTCAGTCCCGCGGCTCAACCCGCTCGTTTGCCCAGTTAAACTCCGCTTTTCTCCTCTCAGCGTCTCTGCGCTCGAGTCGCTCACTCTGACTCTCAGCTGAGTCCCACCAACAAGCTCTCCAGTGTCACCACCCCTCCACTTCCGCTCTGCTGTGTCAAAATAAAACGACAAAAGGAAGTCGTTTCACATCTCCACGGGAATCCGATTGTTAAGTGATGACGTATGAACTCTGCTTCCGGGTCCAAACTACTCTGCCTCTATTAAGGCTGTTGTGTTTTTAACATGTTTTAATGCTTTGTATCTTGTCCTATTTAATCTCAGCAAGCCCCTAAAAAATGTCAGTGATCACTGTCGGCCTCTCTCGGTTTTTATTACCACTATTCATTTTAAAGCTCTGTTTTTAAAACCTTACGATGTAACTACAGCCCAGCCCATGCAGCAGTATATTAATGACTAACATCGTATTGTGGATGGATTATCTCAGTTGTTCTCCTGACTGGAGTTTGGTCCGTTTACAGCATCCCACTGTCATTGTCCGGAGTCTGATGACTCCATGTTTATGTTTTGTGTTTATTAATATTCAGAGTTTTAAGGGTTTTTTGTTAATTTTTACCAGTGTTTAGGTGTTCTCTGTGCTTCCCTTGTGTTTCTTGTGTTCATGTCATTTTACTTTGACAGTCCTGTGTCTCATGTAAGCGTGTCTAGTTTTGTTTCCCCTTGTCTTGTTATGTTTGATTACTCCCAGCTGTGTTCTCCTCCTGTGTCCCATTCCCTCGTTATCCCTCAGTGTATTTTAGCCCTGTGTTTCTCTCTGTCAGTGTCACATCATCCCCTCACCATGCTGTGTGTCTCTCCTTCTGTGCTTCCTGAGATTGCCGTCCCTAGTTTCCAGGTTTCCCAGTGTCTTGTTATTGATTCCCAGTTTCTAGTTTTGGTTTGTTTGTGTAAGTTTATTTTCGTGAAGTTTATGCAACTGCAATAAAGCAGCCTCTGTAAGTTTATGCCTCCATTTCAGTATCTTGTGTTTGGGTCCTAAATCCCACCTGCCACACAGCCATACCATGACACCTGCCATGCAATTGCATTTGTCCCTAACCATCGGGAACATTCACGTTGACTTTTATTAAGTGGAAAAAAGTTAGGGTTCATCATCCAGCTTCACTCTGCTAATGTGTTTATATTATGCTAACCACAGCTAGCAATCACGTAGCACATCACTGACTGTGTCCCAAAACTTAGGCCGCATCCTTCGGAGGCTACATTTGTAGACCAATTACATCACAGCCAGGCGACGAAGGCAAATGCAGCTGACAAATGCGTCCTTCATTTCCCCGAATTTGAAGGATGGGTCGGGTGTATCCTTCGTGGCCCAACCTATCCCAGAATTCATAGCGCGCCCCAGC
>VUQG01025411.1:0-10039 GCA_015106755.1 Etia nguti | reverse complement strand
ACACTAATGACTGCACCTCCAAGAACTCGGCTGTTAAACTCCTAAAGTTTGCAGATGACACCACCGTCATTGGCCTCATCCAGGATGGTGATGAGTCTGCATACCGGCAGGAAGTTGAGCGGCTGGTACTCTGGTGCAGCCAGCACAATCTGGAGCTGAACATGCTTAAGACTGTAGAGATGACAGTGGACTTCAGGAGACATCCCTCAACACTGCCCCCCCTCACCATATCAGACAGCCCGGTGTCGACAAGTTCCTGGGTACCACCATCTTCCAGGACCTGAAGTGGGAGACCAACATCAACTCCATCCTCAAAAAGACCCAGCAGAGGATGTACTTCCTGAGACAACTGGGGAAGTACAGTCTTCCACAGGAGCTGCTGATCCAGTTCTACACTGCAGTCATTGAGTCTGTCCTGTGCTCCTCCATCACAGTCTGGTACGGTGCAGCCACTAAACAGGACAGGCGCAGACTGCAGCGGACTGTACGGGCAGCAGAGAAGATCATCGGCGCCCCCCTGCCCTCCATCCAGGACCTGCACCTCTCAAGAACCAGGAAACGGGCAGGTGTGCGCGCGCGTGTGTCTGTGTGAGAATTGTACTGCTTACGTTGTTGAGATATACAATGCTGTGCTTGAGTCACCATCTACCGGAACCAAATTCCTTGTATGTGTCTGTGCATATACACGGCCAATAAACACGATTCTGATTCTGATTCTGATTCTGTCAGGTGGGAAGTGAAGCCTTTACTCTCCACCAGACTCCATTCACAAAAACACGAATTTTAACCTCACAGGAAACGAGCCGCTGGTCTCCTTTTCTACTGTGGATTTGTGTTTTTCTGTGACTTTGGTGTCTCAGTGGGTTAGTTTGGGTCAGCAGTTTTGTCGGATCAGTGTGGAGCCAATAATAAAAATACATATGAAACTTTATTATCCAACTATTATTGTTACAGTAGAGGCAACAAATCCAGCCTCAGCAATTCCGGACCTAAAATACACATATATAGTATATCCTTTAACCTCTATCAGTTCCCACAGTCTCATCAGGTGTGTGGATGTCAGTGATGGTGAGTTCAGGTGACAGGTAAAGTCCTGGGTGTGTGGGTGGGGACTGTGACACACCTGTGCGTGTGTGTGAAGGAGAAAGATGAAGGAGTTTTAATTGTGTTGGTGAAATGAACTCTACTCTTCTCTCATTAAACGTCAGAGCCGCTCAGATCTAATTAAAGAAGAGGGGGCGGGGCTTACGACACGTCACGTATATGTATATAGTTGGAGAGCCTCCCTGTCATCCAGCCTGTGCCTCTCTGAGTATCAAATGCAGAGCTCCAGGCAAGGTAGGTGCTCTGTGCTCTCCTCTGTTATTATTATCATCATTATTATAGTTATTATAGTTTAAACTAGCAGTTCTCACTTTTGTTCTTATGTTTTACCGCTGCGTCATGAATCAGCTCAAATCACCAACTTTTACTTTCACTTCCTCGGCCGTGACAGCCGGATAATCCGGATCCTTTCCCCCTTCCAGCTTTTTATGAAAGCTCTAGAAATCAGTTTGAGGGAGGCAAGTGTCGCTGACTGACTGACAGAGAAAGGATTCGAACCCAGAGAGACAGACTTTAAAGGAAACTCCTCAAAACCACCCGGAAATATTCCCCTGACAGTCAGACACAGTGTTTCCTCCTGATTTGAGCTTCATCCTGCAGTTACACTTCTTTGAGAGACGTCACTGCTCGGTTTGTGGCAGACGTACCGAGCAACAGACACACCCCTGCGCTACCCAAACCCCGTCAGTCCAGGGGTGTGTCCGGGGATAGGGGTGCACCCTCCCTGATCACCAACCAGCGGGAACTGAGTACATTTACTCAAGTTCTTCACTGAAGTACAGTTTTAATGTACTGAATCCAAGTATTTCTGTTTTTACTGAGGCAAATATTACATTTCCTACACTTTATTTTAAACTTTCTTATTGGTTTACTGATTAATTGCATTATTGTAGCTCGAGCCCCACGGCAATATATTAGTAATTAGCTGCTGCAACATCAGTCAGTATCAGTAATTATGATCCAATAATATCCATAGTGCTTAATAAATTATTGAACCACCTGCTGTAAAAACAAGGAAACGCAAATATTTTAGAAATCTGACAAAACTGTTTAAAAATAAAACATTATATGTTAATTTAACACCAGACTGTTCAGTAAATTATTATTAAATAGTAATAGTAATACTTTTTAATATTTTTATGTAAAACTGTAAATGTTAGAATAGAGTAGAATAGAATAGAATAGAATACCCCTTTATTGTCATTGAACATGTATGAATTAAAACATAAATAATAGAGAGCAGGAATAAAGAGCAACCAAGAAAAATATATACAAAAATAAGAGCAGAACATTGGAGAGCAATGTGTTAAAATTCATTAATAACAAAATAATAATTTATCATCAGAAATATGATTTTGATTGATTAACTGTTACATAAGCATAAAAATGATTTATTTACTAAAAGTGTTTATTTAGGGCAGCTGTGATGATGTTTTAATAAATGCGTTCATGTGTTTGTTTTTGGTACATTAAATATATTTGAATCTGTGCAGGTGAAGCTGTTTATGTAAGATTATAATGTCGACTCAAGGACGGAGTGTAAATACTTTTTGCTAACTGCAAAATGATCTTTAAAGTCTGCAGCTTCACTTTCCATTGATTCAATCTGAAATGGGACGCACCCCTCTGATGGTTTCTGCTCTGATTTTAGTCATCGCCACAGCTTTCATAACTCTGAGTCTACAGCTGATCTCAGTAAATCTGCTCACCTGCACAGAGAGCTGCAAGTGAGCAGATTTACAGGTGAGGGAAAATCTGCTGTTTTTATCACTGCGGTCTTTGCACAGATTCATGGTATTAAGAACCTGCATTTGTAATCAGTGACGGTTTTCTGATGAGTGGTTTCTCCTGGAGCTGTGCTGGAGCAGTTCATCATCAGTGACGATGAGAAGGACACAGCAGGTGGAGGAAGACGCGGCGCTGGCCCGACGCCTGCAGCTAGAAGCCGACTCAGAATTTGGTACACTTTGGTGTTGGTGGTGGGGGGGATCACTTTATGTAATTCTAAAGAATTTACCAGACAGGCGGTGAAGTCAGTGTGAGGAGATCATTCAATCCAATTTTATTCATACAGCACCAAATCACAGCAATATACTGAAAAGGGGGTTGCAAAGGGGCAAGCATTTTACCCTTTGAATATTTTACAGTTTTAAACACTGAATCAATAATTCAGTGTTTAAAACTGGGGCGACTGTGGTTCAGGGGGTTGGGACGCTCATCTTGTAACCGGAAGGTTGCCGGTTCGATCCCCAGCTCTGTCTGTCCTGGTCGTTGTGTCCTTGGGCAAGACACTTCACCTACCGCCTACTGGTGTTGGCCAGAGGGGCTGATGGCGCGATATGGCAGCCTCGCTTCTCTCAGTCTGCCCCAGGGCAGTTGTGGCTACAACTGTAGCTTGCCTCCATGTGAGAGAGTGAATGAATAGTGGAATTGTAAAGCGCTTTGAGGTCTTGAAAAGTGCTATATAAATGCAATCCATTATTATTATTAATAATTGATGAACTCAAAAATCTTTCAGTCTCTTCTCCTGCAGCTAGGGTGGAGCAGATCTCCATCACTGAGGAGCAGCAGGCTGCGGTTCGTTTACAGCAGATGGAGGAAGATAAGCTGCTGGCCCGACGGCTTCAGGTGGAGGACGACTCGGACATCGGTAGGTGTCGGTCTAATGAGGGGGGGTAGCATATTCACCTGTCGGTCTGCTGCTTTTGTAAGTAACCAAAGAAAACACTAATATTAATAACTCCTGTGACTGCTATGAACGTCATGTGACCATGATGCTCGGCGTTAGTATTTATACTTATGTATTACAACTTTCTGTCACGCGTGTCTTTGACAAATGAAACACGGAACAAAGAGTTTTCGCACCTTCTTTCTTTTTTTGTATTTGGCGACGTGTTCCTGATTTTATGGCTCAGAGGAACCCTCGTTCGATACTCACATCAAGAGACAAGCGCTCCGGCTAAAACAGATAGAGGATGACCATGAACCAACTAGGCTCCGCCCCTAAACTGGTCCTGGTAATCTAGACTAACAGGAACAAAACCAAAAACAGGACCGCCAGTACCTCCCAGCTCGGGCTGTACTTTAAAAAAAAACAAACTGTAAAAGCTGCAGTTAGTGCTGATGGAGGTGAAGGGCGACCATGCTCCGCCTTCTGTGAAGGCTCGCCTTCAGGAACCAATCAGCAGTAAGAATAAATTAGAGAAGCTCACACAGGGGCGCTGTGATGTCTGCCTTTTGCAGTGGAGAGACTGCAGCCCCCTCAGCCCCCCCCTTCACACGGCCTTGTCCAAGCTGTCCTGTAGGGAACGACTGTGATTGGCTGTGGTCACGAGTTGATTTGCTTTGCATTTTAATTAAACCTGATTTTTAATTGATTTGTTATTTTTCTTTTTTTGCATTCTAATTTTAAATATCACTCGATCGTGCACATTTTACTGTGGGGCTATCTTCTTTGGTCTGGATGGAGTCTGTGACGAGTGGTTTCTCCTGCAGCTATGGTGGAGCAGATCTCCATCAGTGAGGAGGAGGAGGCTGCGGCTCGTTCACAGCAACTGGAGGAAGACGAGGCGCTGGCCCGACGGCTGCAGGCAGAGGACGACTCGGACATCGGTACGTGTCACTGTTAGACACACGCACACACACACACCTGGATCATTTTAACTGTTTACTACGTTTGAATATTGGAACTCTTCTTTCTCTGCTGAACCGAACAAGCTGAGCCGATCCTGGAGTTACTCTTCTGTCATTAAAGTCCAGCATCAGGAGTGTTAAAGTTCCGCATGCTTCCTAATCTCCACTTTTATCTTTCAGCTTCTCCAAAATTTCCAAATCAGCCAAGTGTGTTAGACAGGTGGGAAAGAGTGAGGTGATGGGGCGTGGTCTCCTCCTGCAAACTGAAAAACTGTTTGTGCATTTTGCACAGCATTTACCCTGTTAATTTTAATAGCAGTGAATCCCAAAAACTGCACCCACAGTGGAGTTTTCACAGTAGCAGTTTAAGCTTCATGAAGGCTTTGATCTTTTTTTCCTGGGCTTTTTATTCTGTCCTCTTTCATCCAGAGTTTTTGTCATTGTCACAGGATTCATGGTTCTCTCATAATGCCCAGTCCCAACAGAACAATTATAAAACCTCTGGGGTGTTTCTGTTTCATTTGAAGCAGGAAGTCAGAAATTTCTACTTCTAAGCGGGATTTTCAGCTTGGAAAGTTGGGGCATTCCCACCAACCTGAATCTCCGACCTCCATAAATCTGTTTTTAAGCTCTGATGGGTCGTCATACATTCTACTGATAACTCAAACGGCTGCAGGAACACGGGCACCCTCCACATTAGTTATTATTAGAACAGTTAACATGCATGTCACTCCTGCTGTCACACTTTGTCATCGTGGTGTCTTTGAACGCAGCACGGAGGCTGCGTTTAGTGTCTTTATGGTGTTAAAAGCCTGACTCAGCAGCTGAACCCTCAGTGGAGGTTTGTCTGATCCTTTGTTTCTTCTCCAGCTGTGGTGGAGCAGCTCGCCATCAGCGAGGAGGACGCCATTTGTTTCCAGCAGGTGGAGGATGACGAGGAGCTGCAGGTGGAGGCCGGCTCAGACATCGGTATGTCAGCGTTACGTTAGACTGTGGTGAGAGTCGGTGAGTGAAACAGGCACTGCTTTCAAGCACTGCTTTCAAGCACTGCTTTCAAGCACTGCTTTCAAGCACTGCTTTCAAGCACTGCTTTCAAGCACTGCTTTCAAGCACTGCTTTCAAGCAATGCTTTCAAGCACTGCTTTCAAGCACTGCTTTCAAGCACTGCTTTCAAGCAATGCTTTCAAGCAATGCTTTCAAGCAATGCTTTCAAGCAATGCTTTCAAGCAATGCTTTCAAGCAATGCTTTCAAGCAATGCTCGGTAATCGGTGTTCGTTCTTCATTCGCAGCTGCTTGATGAGCAAACTTGTCACTGTTCCCACTTCCACGGTTTGCATACAGGGCGGGATTCCCACTTTGGAAGAAGGGAGCACTTGATTTGCTTTTTCGTTATGTGTTAGGGTTTGTTTGGTTTTAATGTAAAAAATCTTTCTGATTTTGTTTTATTTTGTATTTATTTTTAAAAATGTTTTCTCTTTTAATTTTAAATATCCCTCATTCATCATCTTCTTCATCATTATTATTATTACTGTGATGTTGTGGCACGGCGGTGTGGTGGTCAGCAGGTTTGTCTCACAGTGAGAAGGTTCTGGTTCTGTGTGGGTTCTCCAGTTCTCCCACAGTCCAAACTATTATTATTATTATTATTACTATATGATGATGGAGTCTGTGACGAGTAGTTTCTCCTGCAGCTGTGGAGAAGCAGATCTCCATCAGCGAGGAGGAGGAGGAGGAGGCTGCGGTTTGTTCACAGCAGGTGGAGGAAGACGAGGCGCTGGCCCGGAGACTGCAGGCGGAGGACGACTCATTAATCGGTACGTGTCGGTGTTGGGGGGGCTGACCTTGAGAACGATAGGGAACAGCGCTTTTATTAAAACGTGATGGGTCTAGCGGTGGTTCCAGCCTCCTGCTGAACCTTCAGCATTCTTCTGATCCTTCGTTTGTTCTGCAGCCGCGGCGGTAGAGCAGCTCGGCATCAGCGACGAAGAGGAGGAGGCCACTGGTTTACGGCAGGTGGAGGATCACGAGGAGCTGCACCGAAGCCTGCAGGTGGAGGCAGACTCCCACCAAATGCCTCACCTGAGGCAGAGAGGACAGGTGTTCACGTTTCTGTTTGTTCCTCCAGGCTCGGCTGGACCGAGTGGAGCCCGAGCTGCACAGCAGACACCGTCACCACCTCCATTATCACCACCTCCATCAGCTTCATCACCATCGCCTCCACAGGGTGAGAGAGCCAATCACAGTCTGATCGTGGTTTTAATATTATCAAAAGTATGGCAGGAAAACGTAAAATTTGGAGTCCCGCTTTCATACGTGGCACTGCGTTCAGGAAGCGTGCGACATTTTGCTTTGATTCGGTGACCGAACCGTGACCTTTTCTCTCCAGGGTCGTCCCACAGAGCGCCGCTGGATGATTCAGGTGGCCCCCGGAGAAGGTAAGGACCAAAAACCCATGACACCGGGTAGAAGTACTACTGAGATCTGGTATAAATACATGTAGTATTTCAGTCCAATCAGGTCTTTGGAGTATTTGTAGTTTTTCTACTCACTCATCCATCAATAAAGTAAAGATTTGAAGATATTTTTTTTCTCTATATAAAAACGGAACGAATGTCTGATTTCAAAGCTATTTTTAAGAAATCTACAGGAAACATTTGATGAGCTAAACCCTCGTCACGTTTCAGCAAACACAAGCTGCTGAAACCTGATTGACCAATCAAACAAAAGCATAGAAACCTGACCAATGGGCTGCGTAACATTGTTGTAGAGCTTTAATCGGTCTGCTTCTGCTGATCGTTCCACAGATCTGATTGGTCACTGCGGGAGTAGGGACACCACACCTGACGATGCTGAGGGAAACGACTACGAGGTGAGGAGGGGGAGGAGTTTCGAGGAGGGGGAGGAGTCTCAATCATTCTGCAGATTTTGTCCACTCAGGGACAAAAATAATGTCAGAATTTGTCTTTTGTTTTCGACTTTCTTTGGAGCTTTTTTCCAAAAAGTTGTTTTTCATTTTAATCCTTTTTTCTTCTTCGTGTCAGTTTAAAGCTGCACAGCTTCTTCTTCTTTGTTTTAATGTTTTATCTCAGACTTGGTTTGTGATCCCTTTTTTATGTTCCTCCTTCGTGTTACAGTTAAACTCTGCAGGTAATCAGCATGGACCAATCAGGGCCCAGGTGTCAGAGTGTTGTGTTTGTGTGTGACCCAGTGACCCCTCTGCTCATCTTTCAGTCTCTGCTGGAACTCGAGGAGCGTCAGGGCGCCGTGAGGACCAATCAGCTGAGTGCGACGGATATTCAGAGGTTTCCCACCAAGGTGTTCCGGGGATGCAGCGGCAGCGGCGGGAACACGCAGTGAGTCTCCGAGCTCGCCGTTTGTAACGCTGAAAACAAACAAACCCTGAACCTGCACACTAACATGTCTCTGTGCTGATTGGCCGGCAGGTGTCAGATCTGTTTCTGCGACTACGGCGACGGCGAGAAGCTAAGGATGCTGCCCTGTTTCCATGACTACCACGTCCACTGTATCGACCAGTGGCTGAAGGTAACGCCGTGCTCGGTTATACGGAGATGACATAAACTTGGAATCCCGCCTGACTCTGTCTCCTCCCCCTCAGGATAACCCCACCTGTCCCATCTGCAGAGTCAACGTGGCCGACAAAGATGCCATCACCCCCCCGACCTCTGACCTCTAAACTCGTTTCTACTGTTTCCTGTGGGAGCAGACAGGAACGAATTAAGGAGGACTCACAATTGTTTTTGTTTTGAATACTTTAATTTAAAGGTTTCGCTCAGTGGTCATGTGACCTCAGAATTAGAACCATAAACCTCGGAGCTGTTCGTGTCGTCACTGCTCGGTCGCCGTCGCAGTTTAGTCCTCGTAGTAGCCTTTCTTCATCGCTCTGTACTTCCTCAGGTAGTAAAGTGCCTCCAGCTCCTGGGCCACGTACTCGCCACGTGCGATCAGGGCCTTTATCTGCTCGGGGTCCTCCACCGCCTTGTTCCTTGCGAACGCTGCTCTCAGATGGTCCCACCTTTGGGGTACTCCCGGCCAAGGTAGAGGAGCTGCAAGGAGGAAGAGGACGTGTTAGCGTCAGAGCCGGTGACCTCAGCAAAAATAGGTCTTTATTTTTATTAAAGGGCAAACAGGCGGCCGACATATGACAGCACATGATGATCATGTGATCTTTGACTAACACACCTCCTGAGGCCAATATGTTGTATCAGGACAAGCAGCAGGAATGCCTTCATTACAATCAGACTTCCCACTTTCACTTCATTTCGCCGATAAACCCTCCGAGCATCCACGGGGAGCTCACACGATTTTAGTGATTCACTTTACAAAAGATGAATCTGAAATCTTGTCACGTAATCTTGCTTTGTAATTCCTTCAGCGGGTGCTCCCTGTAGAGACCTTATCTTAGCCTAAAGCCGATAACAGAAAGTGTTTTCCTAAAGCGAGTCAAAGGTTTATCTGCAGATACAGTGGGATGCAAAAGTTTGGGCAAGCTTGTTAATAGTCATTATTTTCCTGTATAAATCGTTGGTTGTTACAATAAAAAATGTCAGTTAAATATATCATATAGGAGACACACACAGTGATATTTGAGAAGTGAAATGAAGTTTATTGGACTTACAGAAAGTGTGCAATAATTGTTTAAACAAAATCAGGCAGGTGCATAAATTTGGGCACCACAAAAAAAGGAAATGAAATCAATATTTAGTGGATCCTCCTTTTGCAGAAATTACAGCCTCTAAACGCTTCCTGTAGGTTCCAATGAGAGTCTGGATTGTGGTTGAAGGTATTTTGGACCATTCCTCTTTACAAAACATCTCTAGTTCATTCCGGTTTGATGGCTTCTGAGCATGGACAGCTCTCTTTAACTCACACCACAGGTTTTCAATCATATTCAGGTCTGGGGACTGAGATGGCCATTCCAGAACGTTGTACTTGTTCCTCTGCATGAATGCCTTAGTGGATTTTGAGCAGTGTTTCGGGTCGTCGTCTTGTTGAAAGATCCAGCCCCGGCGCAGCTTCAGCTTTGTCACTGATTCCTGGACATTGGTCTCCAGAATCTGCTGATACTGAGTGGAATCCATGTGTCCCTCAACTTTGACAAGATTCCCAGTCCCTGCATTGGCCACACAGCCCCACAGCATGATGGAACCACCACCATATTTTACTGTAGGTAGCAGGTGTTTTTCTTGGAATGCTGTGTTCTTTTTCCTCCATGCATAACGCCCCTTGTTATGCCCAAATAACTCAATTTTCGTTTCATCAGTCCACAGCACCTTATTCCAG
>VUQG01025410.1:0-14504 GCA_015106755.1 Etia nguti | reverse complement strand
CATCATTATATACCAGCTAGTCCAACTTCAGTAACCCTACAAACGTCACTGCTGTTCAGTTTTCTGATTTCATTTATGTTGGAAGTGATAGCAGAGCTGTACGTTTTAATCTTTTCAGAAATCTCTCAGTCAGAACATGCTATATCAGGTTTAGGTGGAAACTAGCAGCTAACTTCCTGCTAACTTCTAACTCCATTAAATTTAATAAATTCTGTTTTCATGGATGCCTGGATGTTAAACCAAAAGTCGTACTAAAACATTTTTTGACAGATTTTTGAGTGCCTTGTACCACATAAAATCAGTTCGAGGTCAGTAAGCACAACCAGAATTCATACATAAGGCACACCGGATTATAAGGCGCACTGTCGATTTTTGAGAAAATTAAAGAATTTTAAGTGCGCCTTATAGTGCGGAAGATACGGTATATGTCCATGCAAACATTGTTGAGTAACGAATCATTGTGTGCTCTGGATCTGTTAAAAGTTTGCATTTTTTCCCCATAATATTAAACCATTTCTGAGTGTCTGTGGGCCTGTAGCGAGAGAAAATGACAAGGGGGTGGATTCCCTCCTCTCCCTATTCAAAACAGATCTTCAAAAGTAAATAAACTCCCTCAGCAGCTGTTTGGATTGGTTGAACTGTATTGACAATCAGTTAAAGTGCAGAAAAAGGGCTTATTTTCTCTTTTGTAGAATTTGACAGTGATAAAACTGGATTGCAGCAATAATGGCTGTCATGGATCAACACCTAGAAACATTTTACTCTGCTGATGTGGACATGAATGGGATCCAAAGTCATGTCTCCCTCTGGCTGACTGCCAGGACCTTCACAGGAGCTTTAATAAATGGTTTGTACCAGCAGACGGTCCTTGGTCTGTATGTGTGTGTGTGTATCTGTATGTGTATGTAGGTGTGTGTTTGAGCGTGCATGTGTCATTGGGGGTGTGTGTTCATATGCCAGAGGGATTTTAATAAGAACTAAGTGCGTAAGAACCCCCCAGAGGGGAAGAAAGACCAATAACCTACAGTAGTGCTTGGTGCTACTAAAAGGGTTGAAGGAACACTGAAGGGGAGGAAGCAAAGGTGTACTCGCCATTTATTCGCAGCACCGGGGTGCACATGAATTATTCAACGTGACATTCATTCATAATTAAGTTTTTTAAATGGATAAATAAATAGACAAAAGTGTAGCAGGGGAACGCGTTATTGCATGACACGTATATACAGTGTGTGGCTTCGTGTCGTATTTAATGACAATGCCGAAATGTGCATTTAATAAGGGGGAAAACCACAGCCAGTAAAAACGTAATGCTTATAAAAGATCAATGCGAGTGGAATGAGAGGGGTGGGTTGGCAGGGGAGAGGATGGAGATGTGAGTTCAGTAGGTGGGCCGCCTCAGGCGCAGAGATTGGTAGTTGGACACCTCACACAAATGTAGCAGCTTTGAGACCTTAAACAGAAGGATAGAGAGGACTTTTGTTAGGATCAGCTGGTGTTAGAGAGAGGACACGAACCACAGTGGGTGTGTTTTAGTGTGCAGCGCATCGTCAATATCCTGAATGCCTGTCCGAGTTTGGGTTAAAATACTGCATTGAGAAAAAGCACTATTATCACCACAGTTTTTCAGTCAATACTCCCCCTTCTTTTTTTTTTTTACATCAGCACATCTCTCAGAAACTGTTGGGAATGAAATCTTTTCATCTTCTCATGCCTGACAGCATATGTTATTCTACATTTTCATCACTTGTCATCTTGAGTCATGGAGCAGCTCCGTGAAAGTGTCACTAGTTGGTAGTTCTTTCATTGTTTTTTCACTCTATCCAGGACGAAACAATTCACAGGTACCACTTCTTCATCTCTCACTTTCTTCGCTACTACATAACGCGAGCTAACTTTGGTGTCACCAAAAATTAGTTTGATGCTTAAAGCTTTTCAGTCCATTTTCAAAGCGAACAACCTGTCACAGCATGCCATGAATTGATTCTCTGTTAAAAGGGTTTGAATATAATTAATGCTACCGTTTGCTACTCAGCAATCCAAGTGGATCTTGCCATCACACTGTGCGTTGCATCTCAAATTTGTCTCCCTGAACACTATTAACACTATTTAACTTGGGGGCATTCATTTAATTTGCTATAATTGCTTTAGAGCCCCTCTCTCTATGCTCAGCCAGTTGTCTGTAGGTCTAGGGGGGTGTCAGCCTGTCTGCATGCATATTGCTACAGAGTTTTTCCTCAGCCTATGCCTAAAGTTGACGGTAACTACTCAGCTAATATTAAAGTTGGAGCGGATGTTAAGCTGAACACAGACCTATAACTGTTGTATTTATGTGATACAATGTGATGCAGATATTCACAATAATTGCACTACAAAGCAAGAGCAGAGCAGGAGTCAGATGGAGGGAAAACAGTTACCATGTTGAGGATGTGAGGTTGGCGGGGGTGCTGGGCAGGTGTTGGGACTCCTTAGGGAGCTGGAGGTCACATTACCATACAAAAGCCACTCTGCTGGGTAACCTTTCCAGGCGCTGCTCCCCAGCCAGGGGGGCCTGCGGTCACACACTGGCACTGCCACATGTGCCTTGCCACTGGCCCACACACACACACACACACACACACAAACACAGGGCCACATGTACAGAAATCTCTCGTATTCAGCCCCCGAATACCCCCTACGTTCTCTATGACAGAAACATTGCTTGTATAGTGACATGAAATATTTGCACTCGGGGAACATAAATCACAGGGGACAGCTCTAAAGCAAAACAAATACTATGATATGGTCCATTGCCATCATAATGCACACTAAAGGGAAAGGCATTCATGTGGAATTTAGATCCAAAGCCTAACATTTTATCTTCGCCAGCAGTCTTTTGCACAAATCAGCTCCTTTTTTTTTTTCCTTCCCTCCCTAAATCCCTACAAAAGCAAGGCTGTTGTCATTTAAGCTCCACTCTATTTACAACTCGGATGTGTCTTAGATGTGTGCGAGACACTACAGTGAGGAACGGGAGCAGCGTACTGGATACGGGCAGCACGGGGGAGACTAGAGGCAGACATTGACTTTGCCTGGAAGCATGTGGAGCATCTCCTGGTAGAGAGGAAGAGTAACTGGGGCGAGAAAGAAAGATTGAGAATGCAGGGAGGCGCTTGGTGGGCAGCTGCAGAGTTAATGTCGATCAAATGGTGGGGGTTGGGCCGAGAGAATGGGTGGTCATATTGATGGACAGCAGCATCAACAGGGATCTCGCTGGCTATTAGATGATGCAGGCTCTTATTTTTTTATCTTTACTTTTTTTCTTTTTATTGTGGGATGAGGAAGAGATGCACATTTTTACTGTGGAGCCATGGAATAGCTGGGAATCTTTTTTCCATCAGGGTTGATTTTGAGTGACAGGTCATAGGAATGGAAAATAGTGTTCCACATGTGTGTGGGAGAGGGTGTGTGTGTGTGTGTGTGTGTGTGTGTGCGCTCCACAGGTAACACATGCGCACCATGTAATTATACTCATTACACGGCAGGCTGTGGATCTGCATGATATGCTAGTAGACACCAGAAAAATATCTGGATTGTTGACAGCCTAGTGGCACAGTTGCTGTGACAGTCAACTACATTGTTTATGCTGCAATTACCAAGACTGAATTCAATCAGTCAGGCCAATACACTTTTTTATTGCAATTATGCAAAAGACCTTACTGCTCACTGTGTGGTGAGACGTGATGTGCAGTAGCTTATATTGATTACTTTATTTGTAAAATTAAGTCTTTAAGAAGTTCCTGTCACTCAGCCTTCACTGCATCCTGTATCATACGCAAGCACCGCGCCCTCATGAAAATAATAACTCTTTAATATAATTGATGTAATATGCCACACGCAACAATAAGGTATAACATCTAATCACATTAAGTAGTCATTGCCAAGCTGTAATTAAACTGTTTGAGACAAGTGATTACCAACCCTGATAGAGAATATGAATATATAATAGGAGTGTTATGAAAACACTAATACCCCATAGCTCTAATTGCAGGGCATTTTTGAACTTATATTGATTGCCTTGTGTGTGTTATCATCACATTGACCACAATGTGCTGGGAAAACCGCACCAGTACGGTGAGATGAAACCCTGCTCCGCTTTGTTCCGCTCCACTACACATTGTAATGTTAACAGCAGGGCCCTGCAGCCCGACCGGGCCAGCGGTGCGCCATCCTGTCAGCTCACGTGCAGAACCGGAACATGTTCGCATCGAGCCTGTTGGCGAATTTTGCCAACCAGGCATTAAGCTGTGACATTACGCTAAAGTTGTTTAAATACTCCTATATCTTTAGTGACTAATGAATGGTCCACCCCTCCTTTCCTCCCTCGAGCCCATCGGGATGAGAGTCTGTCCACTTAAACTGGAGTGATAGAATTAGCTGTTGCAGCCCCTGGTGCAACGTGAGTTAAAATGAAGGAGGCTCGAGAGAGAGAGAGAGAGAGAGAGAGAGAGAGAGAGAGAGAGAGACGTGGCGGGAGTGCGGCTATGAGCAGAAACGTGGTGTTTCCGTTCTGTTCGCTGGAAGTGCATTGGATTCCTGTGCTTAATGATGTTCTTTCAGACAGCTGTTATTTAGGTAGGGGAAAAAAAGCTGAAATTCACTTTATAGCTGTCAGATATTAAATATTAATATTTTATGGGGTGGCAGCTGGAACATTTAATGGCAATCAATAGATCACAGCAGGGGGAGATATTTTTCACGATGTGATCTGTGATCTGACAGACATTTTCCTTTCACTCTCCTAATTAATTTCGTCAGACACCCACGGAGACTTGCCGTGCTGTCGGCCGGTCTGCTCGCCGGCCACGTCTCCTGCTCTTTTGTCTAAACTGGCCCAGCTTTACCCAGGCACACACCACAGTACACCTCTAGGCTTCCCTTTCCTCCCACCTTAATGAAGGTGTTTGTGTAGCTGATAGACAAGCAGCCTCCACTTCTTCCCCTTTACTGTATACGCCCTTTGCTTAGGGTCACAGCAGTCTTGATGAGGATGGGTGTTCCCCTATGAAATTGTTCATTTCCCGGATTTTTTTCTCAGTGCCCTTTTACCCACTCTGGTGTGGAAGATCTGACACAGTGGTTAGGTTTGGTTTGATGCCTTTGCAGCAGAAACTCTGGCCACCTTTCATGCTTCTGTGAAAACAGCCAGTTTGTGGGGTAGGCAGAGCAGTGCAGAGAAGCTCTTGAGCGTGTAAACGTTCCGACTTCATTATATATCCCGGCTGTTTTCGAAGCTAATCCTCAAACCTAAGTACAACGTCTAACGTCATTCTCTTAGTATTTAATGCAAGCCATTAAAAAAATGTAGGGCAGTTCCCTGAAGGAAAGGGTTTTGTATTTAGCTACTATAAAGCTACTCTGTTACATTATATTAGAAACTGGAATTTATTGGCCATGCTAGTCTCTTGACATTAAGGTGCAATATCTGTGGTTTGAATCTGGACCCAGCTCCACATCCTCACTTTTCCTGCTATGGTATTTTATCATATAAAGGCAATACATATTATGTATAACTATATATAAGAAAAAAAAAGGGAAAAAAACACTTTTCACAAGCAATATTAGAGAAGAAAATGAAACATCAGAAAACAATTCAGATTCTTTCAATGTTGTAAGTTGTAGGCAACTGCCTGGGGATCCCCTTAGAGGTGCATAGACATCAGTGGGCTCCATGCTGAGAACAAGTAGCAAGCAATCCCAGTTGGGTGCTGATTCCACAACTCAAAAGACTATTGATCCTGCTCAGGATTTGACACAGTGTCGAGTATCTTTTTTTTTTTTTTTTCCTTACCTCTGACTCTGTGTTGTTCCTTGCAGAAAGTAGTTCTACTTCAGGATCCAGTTCATTTTCATTCCCGTGTAGTTTGCTGGATTAAACAGCCTACAGGTACGTGTCAAGTTTAGTCAGAAAAAAATAATTGAATTACAGCATGAACACAAAGTTTGTGCTATTGATTTTTTCCTCCCTGTAGTTTTGACACTTAATTTACATAATTGCCTTTTTAAGTCCCAGTGTTAACAATAATAACCATAATATTTTTATGGTATGCAAAGTCAGAAATGCCCTACTGCACCTTTTGAAAATGGGACTCATTTTCTTTCACGTGTACGGTTGCAAAGGCCTTTAAATGTATATATTCTAGGTCACCCCATATGGCCAGGAATAGGAGGTTCCATGTTCTTACCAATGGGGCAGATCTGAGTTTAGGCAGCTGGATTGATTGCTGAGACGGCCAGCAGAGCAGAGGAGGATCAGACATAGAGAGAGGTTCTACTAGATTACACAGGCCTTGTCTGAGCTCAGGATTTCCTCGCCTTTTGTTGTAGAACCTGGCTTGCGGAATAGCAGATCAAAGCTTCGCTCGCAGCGTCTCACGTCGCATCATTTACACATCTGTGAAATGCACATTCATAGAGAAGACTATGAAACCTCTCCTGCATTCATTAATGTAGAACTTTGACCAGAGACAAAGGTTAGGCGCGGGAGCGAAATGGCCTCGCTTTTAGAGGCGCATCCACGACGGAGTGTTTGAGTATTCACAACCGCTCATTAATTCTATTTCCACTTTGAGTATTGGTTATTTGCTTTCTTCTTTTTACTCGGGCAAGCTCTCAATTCATTAGCCGATCTGCTGCGGATGTATTATTCAATGCTAGATTGGCATTGGCGAGAGCCATGTGTTTACCATAGCTCATGAAATATGTATCTGCCGAATGGGCGTGCGTGTAAGCAGCTGTGTGACAGCTCAGTCACGATGGGGTGGGGGGGTTTCTGTGGCAGTCACTCAAGGACAATCCCTTATAGCTGTTGATTGTCGTGTTGATTGTCTTACATTAAAGCTGTGGTGTGCAGTGTAGATAACAAATTTACCTCAGGGTGTGTTTCTGTATCACGGATAACTTTTTTCCCCCCCAATTCCACACTGCACATTGAAAGATAAGCATGTTAACTCTTTTTTTCTTGGGTTTTTTTGTTGTTGTTTTTTGTGTGTGTTTTTAATGCAAAAGCTACCCGGCCACCTAATTGATTGCTGGAAATGGAAAAGTGCACGCACAACAGCAAACCACAAAGAAAATGATCAGATTTGTTAAAGTAATATTAAGGCCAGGACATCCATAAAGAGCTGTTTGTTAGATGTCAACTGCTGTAATTATAACAGAGCTGGCATGGCTGAAATTATATTGAGTGCCCTAATGGCGTCTGTGGAGAAAGAGCAGAGTAGGGGTCGCTTTTCGGGAGCCCCCGATGAAGTGGCTCACCACAAAGATGAATGATTGCTTTCTCTGCGAACTCCCGGGCTCATGGGTTGATTTAATTGAGTTGAATTAAACCTAAGCCCAGGTAGAAATGGAGAAAGAGAGAAAATCTATGCTGTCGATCTATAAAAGCCTTTAGGGCTTCGATCTGGATTACGTAGATTATTTTCCTGTCTGGTCACAGTCACACTTCATTCCTGTCAGCGGAGTCTGTATTCCTTAGTTACATATTGTTTAGGTGGGGGCATCGACGGCAGGTGCCCTCGGCCAGCTTTTCATCAGAAGTTACCACAAAGGTGTGATGGACGGAGAGCACGTTCATCAAATTTGTATAATCGCATTTTAAAAATTCACTTGAAGTGAAACGGGATCAACGAAACGGCTGTCTCACTTTAAAAAGAAAAAAAAAGAAGAACTGGCACTGAAACTACGTGTGATATTGCTCTGGCACACCAATGGAGACACCCCTGTGGAGCTGCTTCTGCCATACAGTGCATCTACTATAAATATAGTCTGCTGACTGTAAAGTAATTTCATTGACGTAGTTACCGAATGTGGTAAATGCATCACTTCCTGAATGTGCTGAGAAAACGCAGTGCTCCGAGGCCCAAAATGGAACAAACTGAGGAGAGAACAGACTGATTACTGACTAATCATAAAACACAATACAAATGTAACTTTAATGGAAAAAAAAAAAAAACCATAAGGACCATATTGCTAAATGTATTTGATCTGAGATTCAGGCCTATAAAGCCTGAATTCTCTGCTGTAAAGCCGGTGAGCTGAACGTCAAGTTGTGTGCTCCTGTTGCGGTAGTGTGTTACGAGCACCTCGGCAAGTCATCCAATAGCGTTAAATGGAAATTTAAAAAGAAGGCACGTTGTAATTCTGCGATCAGCGGATGATTTGGGGCGGACATTGCCGCCTGCCAACAGACGTGAGGCCAAGCTGCCAAATCACCCTTAAAAGGAAGCCTGAGCAAAGGATCTTATCTCAATGTGTTGGTCTTTCTCTGCTCCAGCACGTTTCACCATATGTACACAGAAGCAGGGGCCATGATCTCATACGTCTTTCCCGGTCCGTATTTGTCTTGCTGTCTTTACTGTGCTCTCTCTGCCTCTCTCGCTCTCTCTCTTGTTTCATCGCCGCTTCGGCCCCTTTGCTCCTCTGCTACCCTACGTTTCTATTATGCTCCATAACAGGTTTGTCATCTCCTATGAAAACACCTCCCGTTCTCGACAATTTCGAGATGGCACATTGACTCTTAAAATGTTATGATTAGCTGACATTGTTTGAGCTTTCCTTTGAGTAAAGCTGCTTAGGGGCAGCAGATAAAGCCATGTCGTAGTATATTTATCTGCTACATTTCAATCCTTCTTTGTACCGTGACAGCCGAGATGATAGGCGGAGAGAAGAAGGCCAGGTGATCCTATCCTGCTATATTAATTTGAAGTTGAGCCTGTCATATTGTTTGTGAGACGGGACTGGAAAGCTCGAGCCCTGCTGCCCAGCCTCTTGATCAAACGAAACATAATACACCTAATGTTGAATTATTCTGCGTGGCAGGGTTATATTTGCTTTGGTGTTAAATCAGAGTCCTTCTGTTTCCTATTAAATAATAAAAAGCATACTGCTGTGTTCAGTAGAGGTGTCACACAGGAGGCTTTGAATGGATGTGGCTTCTGGTTGCGTTCGCATCAGCTTGAAGCTCCACAGCAACAACTTAGCCAGACAGCACAGGAGCCCGTTTGAAATTACGACAGACCTCAGGCCCAAAGCAGTCCTTGAGAAGTCAGTGTAGATCAGAGCGGGTTCTTTTCAGACATTGGTTGGTCTTTAGAACCTACTGAGGCCTGTTGCTTGCACACATGTTTATTGAAAACGCATGTCTTCTGTGTCCTTTTCAGAGGCAACAATGGAAAAAAGGGCCACTGCTATTTCTTTTTTTTGTTGTTGTAATTTTTGAACTTCATTTAAATAGACATTGTTCCATTTTTTTTCCACTGCTAATCCAGAATATGTGTGTCAAAATACATATGTGTAAACAATAAGGACACCACGTGATCCGTGCGTGCACCCATCCAACTAATGCTCCACCTGTCGCCTGGATGGAAAGGGCACATGTTACTCGGAGTAACACTGGAGGAATACTGTCTGGCTCTCCATGTTTGGTTCCAAAATAGCAACCCTTAGTCATCTGAGCTCTGTGTGTTTGTAAATACTAGATGCATAGGGGTTGGTCAGACTCAGCACATTTTTAGTTATTTATTGATTGGTTGATTTGGGCACTTCTTGTGTGTCCTGTCAAGTTGCTTATTTTACTGAAATTTCTAAGGAATCATTAACTTGTTTGTAAAACGAAGATGTGTATAAGTGAGGGGCAGAGATGATGCATGCCATTGTCTCATCCTTTTATTCTGAATTTTCAAATTCGACCCTGTGGGTTGCAGTTAGATTACAGCAGTGGACATTTAGGCTGGAAGCTTGATGTGTGGCTTCTAACATTAAGGCAGAAGACAGCCTTTCCACTGCTACTGTACAACACAACCCGGTGTGCTTGTTTGCATCCCTACAGCTGGAGTTGTGAAAATAGAGTTGCAGAGAGATCTGTCAGTGTGCAGGAAGTTGATGGATTCACGACTTCTGCTAATGAGCCACTTTCAACTTTTAGTCAAAGTACTTTCTGACACAAGTAGATCAGGGTGTAATGAAAAGATGGTGGATAGACTGAGGGGGAAGTGTTGTGGTTTTTTGGTTTTGCTCGATGGCACAGTTACTTTGCGCGCTTGCTTTAAATGTAGTATTATTACTCCCGTGTGTTATATACCTCCATGGTTGGCTGTTGAAAACTTTTTCTCAGTTGGAACCTATTTAACAGTTATAAAAGGTACAAAATATACTCATCATAACTTATCATTTAAAAGGGTTTGGGCCTGTTGTCCACTGTCCATGCATCAACATGAGTACATGGTGGCCTAGAGTGAATTCTAACATTAGTTTATACATATTTAACAGTGTACGTGGTCAGTGAATACACTGATGTGGACAGGTGACAAAAATACTTAAATTCAGATTTTTATTCAACTTACAAAGTACTTATTAATGCCTAATTCTGCATAACCAGTTCTAACTCATTCAGAAATCTCCTAATTAGTGTTTACTGATTGTAAGTAAATAAAGCTGTTAATGGTAAATGATCTGTTACACATATAGTGCTTTATTACTCTAAGAATTCAAAACGTTTTTTACTACAAGCCACATTAAAACATCCACACACATATTCATGCAGGGATTTAATTGGTGCCTTTAAGCACTTTCTAACTGTCACACACACACACACACACACTCCAATGAAGGGGTTCAGAATCTTGCCTAAGGATTCAACATGCAAACTGGAGAAGCCAGGCATCAAACCACTGACCCTCTGATTGGTGGACAATCCTTTGTATCTCCAGAGCAGCAGCCCCCCCCCAGCAGTTGTTGTACATTAATTACAATCTAAATATATGCGTTGTAAGGCTGTGCCCTAGTTGATAGAGCTGCTTCAGTTCCCTGCCTGTCACGTTTCTGGCTAAAAAACCAGCAGCTGCAATGTATAGGTGTGGATCATTTACACCAATCAGGCATAACACTGTGACCACTGACAGGTGAAGTGAAGAAGACTGATTATCTCCGGTCCATTGGAGGAACAGTAGTGAACCAGTGACAGGGTCACAGACGGCCAAGGCTCACTGATGTACATGGGGAGCGAAGGCTGGCCCGTGTGGTCCAGTCCAACAGATGAGCTACTGTAGCTCAAATTGAGAAAAAAAAGTTGATGCTGGTTCTGATAGAAAGGTGTCAGAATACACAGTGCATCACAGTTTGTTGAATATGTGGCTGCATAGCTACAGACCAGTCGGGGTACCCATTCTGACCCCTGTCCACTGCTGAAAGCACCAACAATGGGCATGTGATCATCAGAACTAGAACAATGGAAAAAGGTGGCTTAGTAACCCATTTTCTTTTACATCACGTGGATGGACGTGTTCACCTGGCACCAGGATGCACTATGGGAAGAAGACGAGCCGGCAGAGGCACGTTGATGCTTTTGGTAATGTTCTGCTGTGAAACCTTGGTGTCCTGTCATTCATATAAATGTTACTTTGACACATACCCCCAACTTAAGCATTGCTGCAGACCATGTACACCTTTCATGGTAACAGTATTCCCTGATGGCTTTCAGGAGTATAATGTGGCCTGCCACAAAGCAAAAATGGTTTAGGAATGGTTTGAGGAACGCAACAACAATGAGTTTGAGGTGTTGACTTGGCCTCCAAATCGAGCATGTGTGGGATGTGCAGGACAAACAAGTCCGATCCATGTTGGCCCCACCTCATACGTTACAGGACTTAAAGGATCTGCTGCTAATATCTTGGTGCAGATACCACAGCACACCTTCACGAGTCTAGTGGAGTCTATACCTCTTGTAAAAAAATACTAAAAGTGTTGATGTGCAAATAACTCCAAATCTAACACAGAATATGTTCCCAATTCTTCACTGAGGTCCTCATTATTTACATCACATGCACGTTGACATTTATTAGGCAAAAATTAGGAAGTAATTGTGGGAAAACTCTTAAAGTTAATGGCATATTAGTTTTAAATGAAGGGAATAATATGTGTTTTGTAATCACTAATTAATAGAAAAAGCTCCTAATATGCATGCTAATAAGCAACTAGTTAATGGTGAATAAGAGTAGATTAATATAAAGTGTTGCCAAAAATATTTCATTCAGGGTAAGAAAAATTGGATCCGATGGGATAAAAACGCCGAGACAAATGTCTGAAAATCAGGTATTTCCAGCCCGTGTAAAGCAGCATGAAAAGATGCAACATTTAACACGTGTATGGCAAAATAGGAGATGTTTTTAAAGATTGTGACAAATAACAGTTTGTGGCAGCCTAAATGTGTAGAGAATAAAAGAACCGGAGCCAGAGTTAATAAGAACTGGAACCGATTAACATGATAAAATCTGAACGATAGCCATAGTTACCATGGAGCTTATATAGATGAGAATGCCTGAAGTAAATGCATGCAAAACTGTGATACACTCATCACCATTTTGACTGCATTTGACAGAGTTTTTAAGTGCCTTTAGTTTGCATGCATGTGCGCGCACTTGTGTATTTGTGTGTTTCCCTGTTTTACGTGTGTGCATGCTCCCAGAGGGGAAACGGGCTGTGTGGGGTGTTATCTGCTTCTGCAGAGGGTGACAGCTAATCACCAACCCTGACAAACACTGGGGGAGAGGGGAGGGAAGAGAGAGGGCGAGATGACAAATGAAAGAGAGAGCGAGAGAGAGGGAGAGGAGATGGCGCTGGGCAGGGGGATTGGCATTTGAATTCCACTGAGTAACCACAGAGCGATTCGGATCCTGTCATCACATCCTCTGTATGAGTTTGGACCTGAGCTGGACAACCGTGCAGCCTCCCACCTAGCCCGCTGATAACTAATAAACCCCCATCAGTAAAGGTACACACCGAGATAAGAGGCCGCTGAGAAAACATTGCGACAATTCTTGATGAGTTGAATAAATCTGTGTTTGCCGAGAATGTCAGCAGCAGCTTTGATCTCCTACCTGCTGCTTGCAAATTCCCAGCCTCGTGGAGAATCTGCCGAAAAGGTTCACGAGCTGTCTTTATTGCAAAGCAAGGCATCTTTTCAAGTGGTACCTTGTCTGCTGTAAAGACATCGCCACACGCTTACGGTATATGCTAACTCCGCCATTAATCGTACCCATCGTCATACGTTAAATGCACGTGTAGATGGGGGGTTTTTTTGCCTTGCAGATGGGCTGATGCGCACTGAGTTAGTGCGAGCTGCTGGTGTCGCCTGTTGACACAGAGATCAGAGGGCTGTGAGAGATGGAGAGATGCTGTCGTGAGATGGCGGCAGGCAGGCTGCACTGGGAGAGGGGAAGAGAGACGAGACGAGACAAGGCTGCTCTGGTTTTCAAGGAAAAATTTAAAGAGGGATGGGGGGGGGTGTTTTTCCTGTCTGTTATCATTGTAGGTACATATACCCATTAAATATTTAGTAAATGCTAGAAGGTTACAAATCGTAGCAAAATATCATCAAAATTTCCAGTAGGAATTGAATAGTCTTTGAATGCTTTGTTCTGGCATGCTTATCAACGTTAATGATGGCTCCGTTTGATTATGAGAGAAAAAGCAGGGTTGCGTGGTGGTCCGGTGGCTTCTGGACTCCCTGCCAAAGCCAGCGTGGGCGGCATTATTCGGACCAACTGGCGGCTGTCCGGGTAGTTGTGATGGGTGTCATGCTGGGGGCCTCCATACGGGTAGACCCTCATCTGCTCACAGTGTCACACCTCTCGCCGCTTTGCTCTCTCTATCTGACCCTGTCACCGAGGCACAGAGTGACAGATCCAGGCGGAGAGAAACCACGCAAGAGACAAGGGAGTGGGTGGCACATCCTTTTAGATACAGGCATAGCTGAAATCTTCGCTAAATAAAATCAAAGATAGCTGTCAGATGCTTTTACCGAGCACACTGGTTGAGAGCACGCAAATGGCACTATCAGTGAAGAAGTCAAAGGTCCACAGCTACTCGAGAATTGAGGTTGTCATTCACGTCTTTAAGAATACAGTGTAAGTGCTGTCTGTTTAACAGGCACAGCTCACTACCAGCTCTCATGCAGTACAGATCAGACATATAGCTGCATGTTGACATTAATATCGTTTTTCCATGTTACCGCATGCAGGCTGATTTTAAACCTCTGGTCTTGCTTGTTGAAGTATCTGGGAAGCAGCATGAGGAGTTGGGATGTTAATGTATCTTAACCACAGACCTGCGGTGGTCTGGTGGTGGGTGACCGCCACACATCTGGGTTTGAGGGCGTGCACATCTGCATCTGTGTACTTGTGCCGCATCGGCCGCTAATGACAGCTGGCATTTGGCCACTATCAGTGGATCGTTAATTAGTATTGAGAGGTTTGGGGGAGAAGCACAGATTCCCCTCTATCTCTAAAACAGATGTGTGTTTGATCCGTTAACCTATCTAGGCTGAGCGCGCACACACAAATACACTCTCGTGGACGCGTATCCGTGCACGGTCCATCCATAGCTTCCCTGACATATGGAGATGGTCTGTAAACAAGTGCCTCTCAGAGTAATATTGACAGCAATATCTATCACAACTTGGAATCAAC
>VUQG01025406.1:10163-23791 GCA_015106755.1 Etia nguti | reverse complement strand
CATAATACAGATTTTTTTTTTTTTTAATATTTTTTTTTTTTTTTTTTTTTTTTTAACAGTTTTTCATAATACAGCAAAAACACAGACTCATCACAGATTCACAGACCAACTTGTTGCAATGCTTGAGCCTTTTAATGTTGCATAAGAAAAGATAGACTGCAATAAAGCTGTGCAAAAACATAAAGTATGCAGTTTGTTCAGCCTGCTCTTATTATGCATTGGGGAATAACTCTGAAAACTCGTGATAACTCTTTAATGTCTTATGTTCCTTGATTCTTTATGTAGCACTCAAGTGAATATAGATGTAAAATGACACAAAAACACAAGCTTCTTCAATTCAATTCAATTTTATTTATACAGCCCCAAATCACAACAACAGTTGCCTCAGTAGCATTTTATATTGTAAGGTAGACCCTACAATAATACAAAAAGAGAAAAACCCAACAATCATATGACCCCCTATGAGCAAGCACTTTGGCGACAGCGGGAAGGAAAAACTCCCTTTTAACAGGAAGAAACCTCCGGCAGGACCAGGCTCAGGGAGGGGCTGCCATCTGCCGCAACCGGTTGGGGTGAGAGAAGGAAGACAGGATAAAAGACATGCTGTTGAAGAGAGCCAGAGATTAATAACAAGTATGATTAAATGCAGAGAGGTCTATTAATACATGTGAAAGGTGAGAAAGGTGACTGACAGAGAAACTCATTATGGGAATCCCCCCCAGCAGCCTACACCTATTGCAGCATAACTAAGGGAGAATTCAGGGTTACCTGATCCAGCTCTAACTATATGCTTTAGCAAAAAGGAAGTTTTAAGCGTAATCTTAAAAACAGAGTTAGTGTCTGTCTCCCGAATGCAAACTAGAAACTGGTTCCATAGAAGCGGCGCTTGAAAACTGAAGGCCTCACATTCTACTTTTAAAAACTGTAGGAACCAAAAGTAAGCCTGGAGTCCGAGAGCGAAGGTCTCTAATGGGGTGATATGGTACGTATGGTTTGATCTTCAGTTCTAAAACCAAATGGTGGAACCAACCCCCAAGCCCAGCAGCAAGACCCTGAAAAGCAGTAATAAGCAGTCTGCCTACTCAGTCTCTGAAGACCCAGAGACTGCTGGCTTAGGATCAGTGAAGACTGTTTACTTTATGGACACTTGTTTTGAACCTGTGGGCACAAAGGACTGTTTATCACCTGCCCTCTCAGAGTGTGGAAATATGCCCCCACAGACAGTTTTTTCTCTCAGGCCGAGGTTTCCAGCTCGGTGGACATAAGAGACTGTGTCACCACTGCTTTTTCAGAGCCAGAGGGTATTATAGCTACTGTGTTTTCAAAGACTGTTGGTGCTGCGGTTAGTCTGACTTCTGTTGAGGCAGAGACTCCTCCCAGGGCTTCCCCTGAGGCTGAGTCTGTAATCGTAGCTACCTCAGAGCCCTTGGAGGCTATGGAGCCAGCCTAGCCACCACCGTCATCTGTTTGGAGCGCTGGAGTGCTGACTCAGCCAGTTATGGACTTCATGTTGCTGTCTCAACCAGACGGATGCCTGGAGCAGACTGCCCGCACAACGCAGCCCTGGTGGCTACTTTCTGTGCCGGCTGTGGGATCTGCGCAGCTCCAGTTTGCTCTGCGCCTGCTGGTTCTCTCGCGCCTCAGCCAGGGCTCTCCACACCCGCTGGGCCTGTGTCTGTCTCTGCTGGAGGTTCTGCGGGGCCCGTTCAGCCATCTGTCTCCGCTGGACGGTCCGAGGGGCCCGTCCAGCCCTCCTCTGTCTCCGCTGGAGGGTCAGAGAGGCCCATTCAGCCATCAGTCTTTGCTGGAGGGTCCGAGGGGCATGTCCAACTGTCTTCTGTCTCCGTTGGCAGTCCCGAGGGGTTGCTTCAGCCATCTGTCTCCGCTGGAGGTCCCAAGGGGTCGCTTCAGCTGTCTGTCTCTGCTGGAGGGTCAGAGGGGCCTCCCAGCCATCAGCTGTTCCTGCTGGAGGCTCAGGAGAGCCCATCCAACCACCAGCGCCCCCATCACCCACCTCGGCTGCCACGCTACCACCTGAAGTCACCATGCTGCCATCTGCGTATCTGCCAGAGGTCAGTGCTTCGTCTGGTCCTGCCTCGTCTGGTCCTGCCTCGTCTGGTCCTGTGGCTGCCACACCACATCCACGTCCGGCATGGCCTGCTCTTCCACGTCTGGCACCACCTGCCAGGACAGCCCGTCCATGGAGATCCGCCAAGCCATCCGAGAGGTCACGACCACGTCGTCGACCGCCCACCATGCTGCCCGAGGGTCGGCGCCCATGCCTGCTCGGCCGTCATTGCCTACTACATGATCGGCCTCCTAATCTGTTCCGTCACCGCCACACCACTGCTGTGTGAGCTCCAGTAGATTTTCCTTTGTGTACAGACTTTGATCAGCTCACCTGTGGTTCTACATTTACCGCTCTTTTTTGATTTAGCCAACTGAATTCACCAAGTTATAAGCAGATGTTATGTTGCCTACATGGCTGATTTCCAAGTCTCTAAAGTACAGATGTCAAACTCATTTTACGTCCTGGGCCACATACAGCCAACTTTGGTCTTAAGTAGGCAAGTGAAACTCCTCTTTCTGTCCCAGTAAAGAAGTTTGATTACACATTTAATCCCTGAAATATCGCAATACATGAAAATAAGTGCAATTTCAACAGGTTTTACACATGTTAAAGAAATGTTACTAGAATAAATGAAAGACATCTGTTAACATGACTCTTTAAACTGAAAAAGATCTGGAAGCTCACTGCCCACACTGTGCTTTAATGATAAAAGATAATGATAAAAGAGAAGATTTGTATTAATTCACAGAAAATTGCCTTTATTTATTTTTACTTTGGACTCATTGTAATAAACAGAAATCTCTATGCTAGGTAGTGGAAAAACATCTGTCATTTATGAATTCTGCCAGTTAACAGACTGGTGTGGCTTGAATAGCCATGGAGGGAGTCTTTAGTAGAAGGAAAAGCAGTAAAACTCATGAAAACAGTTACATTTTCAAAGTTGATAAACACGTAGTGAATCACAGTATCCTTTATCGCAGTACTGCAAGCTGACCAGTTTAGGGTGCACTAATCTGCCCAGTATTTTCACTTTCATCTTCACCTTTGAATAACACAAAGTTTGTATACTTCAGATGTTTTGCAAGACATTTCACAAAACAAAGTTCAGTAAAAACTCCATAGATCCAATATCTATTTTATAATCATAAAATGTCACATGCTGAATTGTGCTTATCTTTGAAAAGAAACTCACTCTCATCTTTCTCTTTTGCTCTCCTTCTGTTTCTTAAATTCAGTGTCACACTGGAACCTATCCCGTCCCTCAGTCCTCTTGAGCTGCCTGCTCAAGGCTTTGTTTTCTCTCCGTCTCTCTTTTTTCTCTGTGCTTGTGTTGCTTATGTGTCTGTCTGTGGGTGGGACTCATCACGGGTTCCCGCCTCTGTCAGAACACACCTGCAGCAATCAACCACCTGCTCCAGATGAGCTCATCAGGAGGCCACAACTTAAGGTGGTGGCTGAGTTTCATTATTTGCTGGATTGTTGAATTATGCTATCAATACAGTCCTGGGTTTGGACTCTAGTGTGTTTCCCTTGCGTCATTGTTCTCTCTTGCGCATAAAGACCTTCCCTGGATTTCCCCTGCCATCAAGTGTTTGGAGAGACTGCCTGAGAGGAATGAGTGAAGAGAGCTTGTTTGGATTGTTTGGATGCCCATTCCCCTGGAGCTCTGTTTTCCCCCATCACTACCTGTTTTATATCACTCTGGTGCATTTATTTACAGTGAAAACACTAAACATGAACGCTCTGAATCCTGCCTCCTGCTCCGCCCAGGGTTCCTGACAGTGTTTAAAATACAGCAGCTTTTGAAATACTCAGACCAGCAGTCATGCCACAATCACCTTATTTCTCCATTCTGACATTCAGTTTGAACTTCAGCAGGTCGTCTTGATCATGTCCACATGCCTAAATGCATTTATTTGCAGTCATTATATTTGTACTAAGGAGGAGGTAAACGGGTGTACCAAATGAAATGTTTAGTGAGTGTACATAATAATGTATACTTTATACTTTATTTATCCCCTTGGGGAAATTCCTCTCTGCATTTAACCCATTCACTCAGTGAAGCCTATTAAGCTTAAGTAAACTCTACACCTTCAGTTCACAAATTTATACAGCTTTGTATAACTAGGCCTGCTTTGTTTCACCCATCAGTGACCTTGGAGTCAACAGGTTCATTCTTGTAATGAGTGAATAAGCTCAGCAAAAATGCTAACAATGTAGGCGTTCAGTTATCTGTTGCCTGTTGGCGCTGCTATGCTTTTTACCAAGAAGTAACAAAGACGTGACACTGTGGAATGTCCATGATTGAAAGTTCTGATTGTACAGATGATTATTAAATACTGGAAATTGAAATGATGTTATATCTTCTATGTGGTTCACGGTAAAAGAACAGGAAAAGAAAAACACTTCTGAGTATCAAAGCACATCCATCCATGTAAGGTAGTCCAAAACAATTCCAAGATATTTGTTTGTCAATATTTCTTGGTATTGACTGATTCTTATATTTATTTGTTGTGAATATCTACCTGAACATACAATTCCAAAGTTTAGAAAGTACTGAGTCATGTGTCATCTGGCTACTGACAACCTACATGGGTTAATGCTATATGTGTCCATCAATCCATGTAAAGTATCAGAAGACTAATCATTTTATGATAATTAATTTTAAATCAAATGAACTGATAAGAACAATCTTTCTGAATATGTAATTAAAAAAGAGAATAAAACAGGACTGTAGTTTCAGTGACTTGGCTGACACTGCTAAGAAAAATCAATCATTCTTTGTGGTTCTCACACAGAAAGAATCAGTCAATTGTTTGCTGTCCTTGTTAATTTAAAATAGAGAGTTATTTACATATTATTGTAGGAACTTTACCTTAAAGTATAAAGCACCTTGAGGAAGTTGTTCTTGTGATTTGGTACTGTATAAATAAAATCGAATGTTAAAACTACTTTTCATCTGCTTGCTTACTCACCATAGATGGCCTCAGCATATTTAGTTTTAAAAAACTCCTTCAGGGAACAATCTAGGGCTCCTCCTCTTTTAAGGAAAATGTATAAACGATTATGCTATGAAGACACATTATTTTTGCTTTTTTTAATTTATGCTTGTTTGTTTTTGTTTTTCTGGGAATTGGTTATGAAGGTTAAAACGACTGTTTCGCAACATCTTATTTGGGTGCACACTGTCAGAGTGTGCTTATCTTTCTCTCAGCGTAAATGATTGTCAGCAGAAAGGAATGACAAGCTTACGAAATGTTACTGATTCAGATGCAGGAACTGCAAACAAACAAATGCATGCTAGAATCAAAAGGCACATGCAGAGCAGTTGAAAGGCATCCACAGTTGGCACCTCTACAGCAATATATCAATTATAGAGCCTCCTTGCAGAGATGGATGAGAGAATAAGAAGATCTAATTTTATTCTTCATTCCAGCACCGAGTCTTGATCAACCAGAGCTGTGCACAGTGAAGTTGTTGTTAATATCAAAATATTGCAAATATTACATAAAAACAGTGATATGATGAACTGCAGAGAGCTTTCTCTGTAAATAATCAAGCTGATGTTTGCTTAGTTAATTGAAGTTTGCATTATCTTCATAATTCAATGAAAAAAATGACAGCCTCCTTCACTAGCATGAAGTTTTATGAGTTTGCTCATAAAAATTTAACTGGTGCCTTATTCGCTTCATCCCACATTCTCACCATAATAGTCACACACCAAAAATAGTGGACAACTGGCCTTAGTCTCCTGTTGTTTTGAACATATTTTATGCTTTTGTTTTCTGTCTTTACTAGTTCCTCATTTAGTTGTGTACATGTTTTTTTTAATTGCTGTACTTATGTCAGGTGACCTTGAGGGTTTTGAAAGGCACCTATATATAAAATATATTATTATTATTATTATTATTATTATTATTATTATTATTATTATTATTATTATTATTAGTAGTAGTAGTAGTAGTAGTAGTATAAAGCTAATGTCACATGGTTAGAAGTTACTTGCCTTAAAAACCTCAACAACAAAATATTATTAATGATGAGCCGGCCTGCTGTAGTGTCTTAGCACAACCAAATGATATGACAGTGTACTGGTTATGTGCAACACTTAAAAATTATGCTGAATTTTATAGAGCTTAATCCATTTTAAAAGAGTTATACAAAAATAATTATACCTTTGGTAAAGGATCACCATTTTGACACCCTCGAGGAGATCCAGCAGCTCAGATGTGCACCAGATGAGGACCTTAAATCTGAGATAGGCCAGATTTAACGCTCAGAGCGATTCTATCACACACAATGACAAAAAACAAAAAACACTTCTTATATCACAAAATCTCAAAATACGTTTTTGACTTCTAATCAGTAATTCATTTAATTATGCTAATGATATGTGATACAGTCTCACAGGCCGATGTCTGTGCAGCTATTTTCATTGACGCTTAGTAAAAAGAGTGTTACTATAAATATATGTAGAGATAAGATCTGACGTCCTCTGACCTAGTTTTTCTGTTTTTGACTATCTTAACCAGTCCTGCCACATTTACTGAGAACTACGAGAGGGCGTGGCGTAACTTTCTTGAATACACTACTTATGCAAGTACACACACCAAGGTTTATACGTCTTCAAGAGCCAGAGACGCCTGATAATTGAGAGTGTGAGCGGCCAAGATACCACCAAGGTGGGACATCTCTGAATTTCTGTGCTGTCCACCTTACCTGCATTAAGGTATCACCTTTTCCTTTTGTTATTATTCCGTGTATTTCTTGTAATAGGAGGCTGTGCTTTGTTGTTTTTCTGGCATATGTTGATTAGTGAGATTTAGGAGTAAAATGTAATAGTTTGGGTCACTCATCAAACAGCATGTAATGAATCTTGGAGCCATTATGGACTTGGATTTTAAATTTAGTAAACAAATCAGTTCTGTGTTGCAAAAAAAGCTTTTTCCAGTTAAGGCAAATGGCAAAGCTTAAGCCAGTTTTGTCAAGGCATGACTTGGAGAAAATAATACATGCCTTTATCTCAACTCAGCTTGAGTATTGCAATGCACTTTATGCTGGAGTCAGCCAAGCATCCCTCTCACATCTTCAGCTTGTTCAAAATGCTGCTGCACGCCTCTTAACTGGTACACACAGCCATGAAGATATCTCACCTATCATGTCCTCCCTTCACTGGCTTCCTGTTTATCACAGAATTAATTTCAAAGTCCTAATGTTGACTTATAAGTGCCTAAATGGTCTTGCTCCTCCATACTTTTCTGATGTACTTTCCTTGCGGGCCCATAGATCAGCTGAGCAGCTGCTTTTGGTTGTCCCAAAAACTAGGCTGAAGCTTAGAGGAGAACGAGCTTTTTCAATTGTGACTCCCAAACTTTGGAATACGTTGCCTGTAAGTAATAGACAGTTTTTAAGTCTCTTTTGAACACACTTCTTTTTTCAATAGTGTTTGGACCGGTGTGAGTTGATATGCTCTTTTTATTGTCTTGTTTTATTTTATGTGAGTGTTTTAATGTGATTGGTTTTATCTTTTGTTTTATGTCTTGTTTTGGGGTTTTTTGTACAGCACTTTGGGCAAACTTTCTGTTTCTAAATGTACTTTATAAATAAATTGGATTTGGATTTGGATAATATAAAACACAGAAAAGTTGAAAAATTCTTAGATCTCCAAACCCCCACTATCCCATCTCCAAGGATAAATTTCAAGCAGTGAGATAAAAATTTTTCATATCTTTGCAGCTACCAGAACACTAAACATGTGCTCCACACATTTGTGGGTACTTTAGTGTTTTATTCTGGGGATTTTAGAATTTTAGCCGAATCATATTATGGCTGTAATGTTGTTTACTTCAGCTACTTTGTGCTTTGTGGGTAATGACCTTTTTAATGGAAGTTACAGATTGAGTATAATCATGATAATTGTGCTTTGTAATCATCTCTTGGCTGCAAACCAAATTTCCTCAGGGTTAATAGCTTCAAACGCACATGTAGCTCAGTTTACAGAAGGATTTAAGCGGAGACAAGAGGAGACAAGATATAAACCCCTGACAAATGTTTTAATGCCAAAATTAGGAAAGTTGGCAAAGTAAGTTAGATGTTCATCTAGAAAACGTGCTAAGAGGATTTTTTTTAAGCTTTTGATTTTTGTCATAAATGGAGCTGATCTGCTTCTTTCCTTGCTGATATAACAATTTCCAGTAGTAAATCATTATCTCAATGCTCATGAATAGCAAATCGCCACAAGTGAGAAACTATTTCTGTCACGGTCCTTGGTCTGCGACAAAGTGTTTTTTGTTTTAGGTTTTATTCTGGGAATTATGGTTTTCTGTCTTGTATGTCCAGTTTTACTTTGGAGAGTGCAACATCCGGTGTTCAGTGTTTTGGGTTTTGCTTCCCCATTGTCTTGTCTATTTAGTTTCAGCTGTGTCTCCCTCCTGTGTGCCATTTCCTCGTTTCCCTCTCGTATATTTAGTGTATGTTAGCCTTTGGTCCTTGTCGGATCGTCTGTTTGTCATCCCCAGTGTTTCATCCGCCGCGTTCCCGGTTGTCAAGTTTTGTTTTCTATGTTCCCCATGTTATTATATTCAGCTTTACCCAGTTTAGGTTTAGTTTGCTTCTCTCGGTTTTCCTGTGCTTTTGTTTCTGTAGTGTTTCCTCTGCCAAAATAAAGGCTCGTTTTCTGTTTAATCATTCCCCTGCATCTGTGCCTGCGTTTAGGTCCACTTCTCTCTCTCTCGGCATGATTTGCCGCTGCAAATCATGACAATTTGGGTTGGTTGTGTGTGGTCACTGTGGTCTAAGAATCCAGGTTTGAAGCTTAGAATGTTCTGGAGCCATTTATGACCACTGATTGGAGAAGCAGTTGAAAAGGATGCTATGTCACATCTGTTAAAAAAATCACCACCAAACAAACTCAATGATTGCTTTTCTCATGACTCAGACCTTAAAGGGTTAAGCCTGGATATGTACTAATGTCACACTGAGTGTCCGATCATGACCCGGTTCAACTCATGGTTGATGATTCAAGCAAACGGATCTAATATTTGACACTGGTAATAGTTTCTTTTGACGAATAACTAGCTTGCTTTAACATGTGAGATTTCACACTTCTGCATGTATTTCCCTCCCTCACAAAACAAATACCTGACCTGCATGTAGTAGATTTGGGACAGACAAATGAACCATCCTGGGATTTCCACATATTTCACCCAGAAAAATAACAATACTGCCCAGTCCTATATAACTCTGAAACAGGATTGGCTAGCATGAGAAGTTTATACATGAGACAGAATTACAAATGGCTTCCAGTGAAAATCAACTTTCAGAAGTATTTGTGAGATGCGTTGCCCAACATGAGTCTGCTCAAATGTTACCTGTATAAAGATAGATCTGTACCTGTGGGTTCTGAACAAGATAATGAAAGACAAAATCTTGATCAACTTCATTCCTGAAATCTTCTGACAGTACTGATCAGATTTTTGTCATCAGAGAGAGATATGTGTGAGTCTGTCCTTTGCCACTCATAAATTCAGCTTGCCTTAACCTCTTAACCCTGTTATTTTGGTGCTACACATTTGATACACTAAATTTAAACATTACTTTTATGCATTGACTCTCATAATAAATAAATAGCTTGTTAGATAACTGCCTCTTTGCTGCTCTCTTGGGTTTTACTTGTTTAAAAATGTCAGACAGCACTCACATTAAAACACACCAAACTTTGAAAGTACAGCATCTCCTAGTGTTAAATTCAACCCGACACGTTGATCAGAGCGTATGACACAATAAGACAATTTTGGGTTTTCAGGGACTGAGCTGCGGGACAAAAGCTACATTACAGAAGCCTCAGTTGTTCTCTGAAGAAAGTCTCAATCAAGTTGTTATCAGTGGTTAGTCAGAAGTCTTTCCAGCAGCTCGCTGAAGAGGAACGTTATCACCTCAGATAACATGATGAGCTGGATTATGAGCAAAAGTGTTTCAAAGGTCAAGTGCAATAGTAAAACCATCATACACACAATTACACATTCAATCAGAAAGTGACACATGTTGAAAAAACTTGACAGCTGGATATTTAGAAGGCCTTCCTTTACATGCATTGAGTGAAGAGAGGAATTAATAGGCGGAAATGGGTACACCCTTCCTAAGGCCTAAAGCAAGGGAATAACAAATACTGGAGCCAGTAGGGCGCAGTATACTCTGTCAGAATTGATGTTTGCTGTTTACACAAATGACAATCTGTGAAGGTTTTATTTCACTACACTGTAAGAAATACCCTGGTTAAATTACATTAAAGGATTGGGAGCTAAATTTTATCAGCTTTTATGATTTTACTATAATCCAGCAGTTTTTTTATTCCAAAGTTGAAAAAAGAGTGACAGCTGGGAGTGACAGATCTGTCCCTCTGACATGACTTGACGTGGTTTGTCAGAGCACAGATGCCAAAGGAGACCTTCTGTGTAAAATACAAATGAAACCTTTGACGAAGTATATCGAGTTTACTTGTGTGAACAGCCAGATAAAATACCATGTAAGGTGCACCATTATCCCATCCTTTATTATGTACGCCAGCAATAGTTTAAGCTCATCTCACCATGTTTGATTTGTAAATTATCAGACTATAAAACTGAAGAGCAATACGATTGAGAGCATACAGCAGTAAATTTGGCAAATCATCACATTGGAGAAGCTGGAACCTTCTCCAGTGACTGCTCAGTCACTGAAATAAACCAAACCAACATAAGCCAAATTAGTTATATGGTTTATGTTGCTTAAAATCACAAATCTTATCATCCATATGTTGAAACTCTCCTAAAGATTGTTTGCGTCTCTCTTTTGCTTCCAGAAAGATGTCTCTATATGACAGTTTTTTATGTGAAGAACAGTTCCAGTGCTCCATATGCCTTGATGTGTTCACCAACCCTGCGTCCACACCATGTGGACATAGCTTCTGCATGCAATGCATCACCAGATACTGGAATGGAGCGAAGGTCTCTTTTTTTTATTTCCTTCATTTTCTGCTTCTTCATTCCCTTACTTTCTGTTGAGCCATATTATTGCGGAGAAGTTATTTAACATATTTACATAATTCCTGCATCTCTGATGTTCTTTCTGTTTCTATTGCTTCCATCTTTACTTATATCTTATTTTCGTCTTTCCGTCCAGGTTTTCAAGTGTCCTCTGTGTAAGAAGAGCTTTGAAAAGCGACCGGACCTCCAGATTAACAGGACACTACGAGAGATCACTGACCAGTACAAATCCATGAAAAGTGGAGTTGAGGTAGCAAAGAATAAGAGTGGAAGAAAGGGGAGTGGAGGGCATGGAAGTCCATCTAGTCATTTATTTGATGAACTGAAGAAAAAGCTGCGTCACCCTGTGCGAAAGACTCACCAGACTTATTCTCGGAGTAAGAAAACTTATGTGTTTCCATCTGTAATAATATATAGAGTACTTTTCAAAGCTCAGGTACAGTCAGGACAAGTTCTCAGATAAATTGGTATTAACAAATATAACAAGTCAAAGAATTTGTATCTTTACACATGGTAAATTTGGTACTTTCCTTATCATCCCCGATATGCTCAATATAATTAATCAGATCAGCCTAAATTGTGAGCAAATGATGTCCTTTTTGAAAGTTAATTTATTAACTTCCCATCAAGTGTAGACCTTTTTCACTGTGGATGATTTTTCTCATCACAGAAGGAAAATCAAAGATTAGGCAATTTTTATTTGAAATTGCTCCATTAAGATATGACAGCAAATAAGATTACATAATATCATATCAAGGAATAATACTTACGGATTCTGTAGGATTCAATAGTTTTTAATGTAATTTATCTGACATTTCAGCTATTACGAGCGAAACTATCTGCTGTGAAAAGGATGTACACATAGCTTTGCAAAGATAATATCGGATTCAGAAGGTGTTTTTTTTTTTTTCAATTAATGAATAATAAATGCGTCAAAAACTGACTCATCAGACTGTTCATTATGTGGTAGTCCTTGCTTCATTGAGATGTTTCATACCTCCTTTCTACCAACATGGTACAGATCCCTATCTAGAAGCTGTTCACCAAACAAAGAAGAAATCACATCCTAAAAGCTGGTACTGTCGTGACACCACTGAGCCACTCTTGGTAGCTCCTCCCACAGCCAAATCTGAGATGGCCATTTTTCTGCTACTATGCCTTTCAGGTGGTCCTTTGTAGAACAAGAGGCCTCAAAACAATGATGAAGATGTTACTACAGTAGCATAGAGATATAAGTTCAACATAGGGCAATTCAGAGTAGTTGATAAATGACTGTCCTGTCATAATTGTGTTGCACAACAGCACTCTAGAGAAGTGTCCCTTCTTGAGCCTGGTTCTGCCGGAGGTTTCTTCCTGTTAAAAGGGAGTTTTTCCTTCCCACTGTCAAAGGGCTTGCTCATAGCGGGTCATATGATTGTTGGGTTTTTCACTGTATGTATTATTGTAGGCTCTACCTTACAATATAAAGTGCCTTGAGGCAACTGTTGTTGCGATTTGGCGTTGTATAAATAAAACTGAATTGAATTGAATTAAACTGAATTGAATTGAATGTGTACTTTCACCTTTTGTGGATTAGGAAAGATGAATGCTGAATAATCATTCCACCCTGAAAAAAAGCAGTTCAAAGAAATCATCAATAGCACAAAGTTAACACGAGATTCATGCCAATGATGAGTGTATGTAAACTTCTAACCACAACTGTACTTGAACAAAGATTTATCATCTGAGGTCCATGAATGGCTCTACAAAATTTCAACATTGTGTACCCAAATAGATATTTTACTTTGCACTAAAGTGGCTGACTAACCTGAAATTCCCTGATATTTTTGCATCTTCAGGCTTGGAAAGTGACTCAATCTCAACATCCTTTCCTCTGGTCAAGAACTCACAAGCATCCTCCGTGCCAAATCACAGTCTGATGGATGCCCTGAACCAAACCTATGCGGCAGGTCCTCCAGTTACCCACCGACCACATACCCGGAGGAGGTACACGTTGAGTGGGACTGAGATGAGCCAGAACGTCCCTCTTTGTGAGATCCACAACAGGCCAATATTGGTAAAATTTACCTTCTGCACCTTTTGATTGGACTCCTCAAAGAAGACCAAATAAAAATCATATGCAACGGGCTTCAGATTTTCTGTAGGAGTGACCAGGTGTGCATCTGTCCTGAATGTGAGATGGAGGATCATCCAGACCATGACACAGTGACCGTCGAAACCGAATGGATGGAAACCAAGGTTTGGAAATTAAAACAGAAAAAGACAGAGACAGAGGACAGATTAATTAGGTTAGGGAAGTTTCCATGTAAAAAGAAAAGAAAACAATGTTTTTTAAAGAAGAAGTAACAAAAGGAAAAACCAATTCTGCCGGGAAGACCTACCTTGGCACTTGTGCAGGTGAAGCCAAAGGCAAGATATGCTTCATCTTACTTTCTAATCTTTGGCTTGGAAGGAAGTTGGTTTGTAAACATATTCTGTTGATGCCTCATTTTCCGTCAAAAACCTGTCCATTATGCTAGCAGTGTCCAAGCCTT
>VUQG01025406.1:0-10143 GCA_015106755.1 Etia nguti | reverse complement strand
CTCCCCCCTGCAATGGCTCTGCTCCCCCCCCCCCCCAGGGGGCGCGCCCCACACTTTGGGAACCTTTGAACTGGACCATTGTTAAAAGAAATCTGACCTGCGGCTTAAAAATTTATTTAACATCCGCGCCTAAATTCTTACACAGTGGAGCAGTTTGATTACAGAAAATGAGTTAAATACATAGATGTGTCTTTGATCCAACACAGCTGATTTAAATGGCTAAATTAACTCCTCAACATGTCTGGAAGTTTTCCAGAAGCCTGGTAATGAACTAATCATTTGATTCAGGTGTGTTGACCCAGGGTTGTATCTAAAACCTGCAGGACACCGGCCCTTGAGGCCTGGAGTTCCCTACCCCTGCTCCACACTGTTTCCATTCAATATATCATTTTTAAATATTTGGTTTCAGGTCATATTGCATAAAATATGACGTTATGTAGTGATTATCTGTTTTCAGAAGGAGGTATTTTGTAAGATATGCTCATTGACTAATGTCTGAGATATTGTTCATGGTATCACAACAAGATCCAACCTTGTTCACCACGTCTGCTTTCAGAACACCAAAATGGCCACAGCGATAGCTATGGGTTCATAAATGTGTTTACACAGTCACAGAAATACTGTAGTTATACATATATATATATAATTTGCATATGACAGATGATTAAAATTTGTTTAGGCTGATGGTCAAGTGAAGTTGGTGCTGTGTAACATGAATGTTTGTGTATTTAGACACTGCTAGCTGTGTCAGAGCGGACGATCCAGGACATGATTATCGAGAGAATCAACAAGATCGAAGAGATAAATATGTCAGTGACAGAGCTGGAGGTAAAACATAAACACCCTCTTGTGTATGATGTGGGAATTGTCCTCTACAAGGAAGATTAATATATATTTTAAAACAAAATAAATTTAACAATTATTTATGGAGATCTCAAATCACTCTCTAACTTTCCAGCTGGCAGTGGACAGAGAGACGGCGGGCAGCGTTTCTCTATTCTCGAGTCTGGTTTGTTTCATAGAACGTTCCCAGGCAGAGCTGGTGGAGGCGATGGAGATCAGCCGGAAGGCAGCACAGCGCCATGCTGAATCCATGACAAGACAGCTGGAACAGGAAATCGAAGAACTACGGAAGAGAGAAACCGAGCTTTCCAAGCTCGCCCAATCGGATGATCATCTATACTGTGTGAAAGTTAGTGAGAATTCAAGGGTGAATGTGAAGATACCAGTACATGCCAATGGTACAATACTATTTATTCTGTCCTGTTGGAAAACTGATGTACTGAATCAGACTGAGTAAAGTAAAATAGTAGACATGGTAATGCTATTAATACAAATAAACAGAAGATAACTACAGAACGGACAATATGTTTATATTGCATTTACATGTATCATTAAGGGAATAAAGAATAAGTGTACTCCTGCACTCATTAGCCAGACACTGGCCAGACCCACTAAGTATATAATGAAAAATTGATTGCAAGATTTTGTTAATCCGGTATGCACCTATATAGTAAAACATATACTATATGGGTGTATACTTGAATGGCTTTTGGTTTACCTATACATGTAAATAACATGCATGCAACAACAATCTATTTAAGGTAGAATTCACGTAGCTTGAAATCCCATTACGTTAAGTACATTTATACATTTATTCAAGCAAACATTAAACTACTCATATAGTTCCTCAATAAAGTAAACTTGACTTGATAAGTTAGGGTGTAAAGGGATTTAATGTACACTTCACAGACTGGAGATTGTGATTATATTCAATATTTGCTTAATTAGATGTCACTGTCATAAAATCAAAACAATGCTTTTGTAAGCTATTATAAGTGCACATAAGTGCACATTTATTGTGTAAGGGAAATTTTAGTCTATTAGGTGGTTGCTTGGCAACATGACGATGTCCTAATATCTGATATAGATAAGCTTTGGTTCTCAACTCCTGATCCTGTAGGAAGAGTTTGCATTTTGGTAAATACTGACACGGAAAAATTTCTAACATTTCTTTCCACCTGCTCCCCAGACATTCCCATTTCTGTCCAGTCCTCCACCTACCAAAGACTGGTACAAAGTGTCTGTGAACTCTGACCTGGGGACTGAGTCCATTTACAAGTCTATAGTAGCTCAGGTGGAGAAGTTCTCCAAAGAGCTGAAGAATATCATAGAAAAAGGTCAGTGTAATGAAAAACATTCAGCTGGTTTACACATATAATATACAAAGAAGACACAATCTGCAAGAACAGGGAATTTTCGATTAGTTCAGAGTCAACATACGGAGCAAAAAAAACCTCCCAAAACACTTTCATTATTCAAACTAAGATTTTCCAGGTTTGGGTGACAGATAACTGAGTCTGGCTGTTCTATAAAAAAGAAGCTTTAAATTAATTTCTTGGCTGAATCCTTTGTGTTTTTTGAACTGCAAATGAATGCTAAATTATCAGCTGATAATAGCCTGGGTAATAAGCTGCATCCATAAACTGTACCAGGGTAATGCACAGATACCCATATGTTAATTAATGCAAAGTAGTAGAACAATAAAAAACTATAATTTTGATCAATGCAAGCACAAACCTTTTCATGACCCATACCACACATCACGGTATATTCAACAGAGTGTGTACAAGAGAGGTGTCGAAGAGAGTGCAGGTAGGGTGGAGTGGGTGAAGACGAGTGTCAGGGGTAATTGAAGATATTAAGATTTTTATTGGGCATTAACAGAATGTACAGTAGTAAAAATGAGTGGATAATTAGATCAATGAGATGCTCAGGATCTAGCCCAAAGAGGCAAGGCTGAGATGGTTTGGATGTTTGAAGAGGAGGGATGGTGGGTATATTGGATAAAGGAAGAAGAAGCAGTTGATTGGGAGGAAGAAAAGAGCATCCCCTAAGACAAGTTTCATGGATGTAGTTACGGAGGTTGGAATGAATATGACAGAGGAAGATGCTAGGAATAAGGTGAGGTGGTGGCCAATGATCCGCTGTGATGACCTGAAAGGCAGCAGCCAGAAGATAGTCAGATAATCTCATTAAAAACACTGAAGTGGAAAAAAACTCTACTCTAAGGGATCTTTCACGTAGAAAGCAGCGTGGAGATTCAGTAAACGGTCCCAAAATCTGTATTGAGCTTTTTCACTACTTTACTTGTACTACGTAATTGTTTGTGGCCATTCATGGTCTTCATATGTACTATATGCCACTACTTCCTGTCATTCCATTTCTCTTTATTGCACAAATGCACATTACACTGTGGCATGAGCATGCCCTGATGGGTGCCCATGCACTGTGCTTTGCATCATTCATCAACCACACTGTTCATAGCAAATAAGTATGAGTTACAGCTAAAAGCCACGTGGGCCCCCTTAAGAACAATGAGTCTAGTAAATAAACACAATAAACATGTTATTTGTCCAATAATTCTTCATCAACATAGAAGTTGAGGCCTAGCAGCCCTCACAAGGGTATGTCCTCAACTTTAAGTCTGAAAAGCTTTCAGATGGAAGAGTTATAAAATAAAAAATTACCCACCGTAAAGTTCTTATAAAAGGGAGAACAAAAACAAAGCACACAAACCCCTATAAACAAAAAAAAAGTATCCAAAGTATTTTTAAGTATCCAAGCCGGACAGTACTACAGATACACTCATTAAGCAATAAAATACTCCCCCCCTGGTGGTGTAGGTTTGTATGAGCTGTTACTTCTATTTCTGCTGGATTACCAGACCAAACAGTAAGATAGACTCATGTTAGCTCCTTACACCTGTTGTCTTGTTTCTGTTCAGGTTTTCCTGCCAAAGCACTGGATCCCAGTCCTTCCCGATCACAGCCCAGTGAGTGTCCATGTCCTCTCCACCTTAACAAGTGGTATTTTAATGTTTACACTGCATATAAACTCCATCCACCTTAAACTTGCTGATAACTGAGATCCAAATATATCTGCTGAGTTTTAACAGCAGCACTGTAATAATGTTGTTTGTCTGTAGGGATAAAGGGGATACAAGAATATGCACGTAAGTGACATTCATCCAAGCTAAATTTAATGAAAGAAGAATTACCCACAGAAAATAAAGTTCTTTACATCTTCTTTTAACACAGTGGCTGTAACTCTGGACTCCAACACCGCCCATCCAAGACTGGTGCTGTCATCAGACCTGAAGAGTGTGAGGCTCCTGTTCAGTTGCTAGACTACAACAATCATGCTGAAATCATTTCTTGTGTCCTCCTGTCTCGAAGCCTCTCTTTTAGCATAAATCAGAAAAGTAGAAGAATAAGATGTAAAATCTTCATGAAATGAGCTTTATTTATAAATTGTATATTTCTGCAGGTGAGGTGTGGAGATCGACACCAGTTGGTTCCAGACAACCCAGAGAGGTTTGACAAAGTTGTCTGTGTCATAGGAAGGGAGGCAATCTCTTCTGGAAAACATTATTGGGAGGTATGAGGGTTTGCCCTTTATAAAACTCAAAAGTCTTGAAAAGCATCGCTCATGTATTATAATTCAGTTTTAATTGTTGATTTAACTCGATGCCATACTGCTTTCATTACAAGATACAATTGTGTGATAAATAAACAAATGTTGGACAAACATCTTGGCTTCTCTAGACTTACATGTGTTTCATTATTTGAGTGGAATGTGGTTTGTTTGCTTTGAACAGGTGGACGTGACCGGGAAGACTGACTGGGACCTGGGTGTGGTCAAGTATTCAGTCAGCAGGAAGGGGAAGATTGAATACACCCCAGACAATGGATTCTGGTTCCTCAGTTTAAGAGACAAGTGAGTTAAACACATTGTTGAAGAGTTCTCCAAAATATTGGCTGTTGTTGCTGAGGGAAAAATGGGTATTTTCCAACTGGTTGGCAGTGGTTCCCAGAAGCATGCTGTCTGTTGTCACTTTGGTTGCTAGCAGACTGCCACAATTGCTTTCAGATTTTCATGTGTGTCTGCAAGTATGTGGTAAGTACTTGTGGCAGTACAACATTATAGTGTGACACAAACTGGAAATGGATTACTTTGAAGGTTGACCTTCACAGTAAACGTTGTACCTCAGAGCTGCAGCCAACATTTTTCATAAGGTACAACTTTTATTTGAAGGTAAATGGTCGCCATTTGCAGTCTGTATTGACATTTTCAATTTCAGTACAGGTCTGAGAGAAGCTAGACAGTATTTGTGGACAAATTGGTCAATTCTATTTAATTATGACTGCAACATGTGCTAGTAAGCAAAGCAAACACAATGCCAGTTGGTTGCCACGGGTGTAATATTCTGTTCTTATCTCTAATAAAAAACGTCTTCCCAAACTGCTTCATGAGCCACGATTTTCTTTATTGGCACTAACTCTGTATACATCTCCACTAGCCCCTTGCTAGTGTGGATCATAAAAGAGCGGAGAGTCTCTGCATCCTGAATGATGACAACAGGTTTACAGCTCCCAGTCTCATGCTGAAAACGAATTTGGTCTCCTTTTCTGCAGATTGTAGTATCGCTTTTGGTGCCCTTGCTTTTCCATCCTTTTGGTTTGTACCACTGTCTGACTTAAGATGCGGGGCCTTAGCTGATGTACGGTGACTGGAAGTACTGATCGTAGGCGTCGGCTCATGAGGAGCTGCGCTGGTGATCGGAAGTCATCAACTGGTGTATTCCTTTGCTCTAACAGAGACAGGTAGGAATCCACTCCCTGGGCATGAGCATATTCAGAACTGATTTGGCTGTTCTGACCATTCTTTCGGCAAGGCCATTGCTTTATGGATACAAAGGGCTTGAGGTTAAGTGAAGAAAGTCCCATGCGACTGCAAAGTCTTTGAACTCCCGAGAGCTGTACTGTGGGCCATTATACGAAATAAGTTTCTCTGGTATCCATGGATGTTCTCATCATGTTCCTTTTTTGTTCTGCCATACACGAGGATGTCATTCACGATGGCTGCTACACCACTGAGTCCTTCATAAGTCTCATCGATTTTCCTTTGGAAAATCTCCTGTGCTGATATGATTCCAAAAGGAAGGTGCAGAAAGCGGTACCTACCAAGTCGTGTTGAAGGTTGCGAGGAGTGATGACTTAGTGGTTAACTGAATGGCCCAATAGCCTGAACAAGCATCCATGACAATGAAATACTGTGCTCCTGCAAGTTTTGGCATGATGTAGTATCCAATGTTGGAAGAGGGTAGTGAGGTCTTTTGATGGCTCTGTTTAAGTCGCGTGGATCAAGGCACACTCTGAGTTTCCCATCACGTTTCTCTGCGACCCATTTACCCATTCTGTGGGTTCTTTTACTTTGAGTATTATTCCATTTTTTTTCCCCATTTCATCCAACTCCCGTTTCAGCTGTTCTTGTAGTGTAAAAGGGATCCTCCGTGGGGGATAGACAACGGGCACAGCATTTGGGTCAATGTGTAAGTCGCATTCTCTTGCAAATTTCCCTATGGCTTTGAACACATCAGAAAACTCTTCCTTGATGCTTGTCACCTGTACTGACATGACTAGCTTGACTAGGTCTAGATCCAGGCATACTCTCAAACCTAGGATGGGGGGTGTTGCTGTTTCTACAATGTCAAAACTCAGTCTTATGAATGCCTTTCCACCTGCACATCAACTGTCATGTGCCTTTTATATTCAGCTTTTTTCCTCCACAACCAGATGCATGTGTCGGTGATGCCAAGCTGACCTGCTTGCAAAACTTCTTGAACAGCCGGACGGGGATGACGTTAACAGTGGCTCCACTGTCAAGCTTAAAACTCACAGTATGATGTAATGAGCCTACTTCAACATGCTCATTAGCCTCGCCTTCATTGAACTTCATTATGGAGTCTATAAATAGTCCCCCATCTTAGCTAGGAGTGTCAGGTTTGATAAGAGTACACTGGATTGGATTGGTGTGGTGTTTCCAAACGGCAGTTCGAACCACTCTGACACCATGTAATGTTCTGTTCTTATCTCTTATAACAAAACGTCTTACCAAACTGCTTCATGAGGCCACGATTTTCTTTATTGCCACTCACTCTGTATGCATCTTCAACATACACTTGCCACTTCCTTCCACACCCGCTGCCACTACAGCAAACCCCAAGGGACAATAAGCTCCGAGTGAACACAATGTAAACAACACAACAACGGGGTCAATTTTTTTCCGCATTGTTGTCTAGCAGATTGGGTAAATATGGCAAATATTATAACATTTAGCCAATAATAAGACAGAAACTTCAATTAGCAGAGGATGGAGACCAAAACAGAACTGTGAGACATAAATTTGTACTTCTCAAAAGGACAGAAACACTCCAGGTTGATGCTAATATTTCCACGTTTGCCAAACAATGACATGTAAATGTTTGGTTTAAACTCTGGTCTTTTTAGCGGTCCAAATAATGGTTTCAGTTATTTAATTTTTCTTTTTTAACTGATAGATATCTTACTTTTGAAAGTTCCTTAAAAATTATCATCTTTAATTTCCTTTCCCTTTTTTATTCCTTCCCACAGGAGTAAGTTTGGTTTTCGAACTCAACACTACACAGACGTCCCAGTGAACCTTGTACTTCATAAGATCGGGATATTTGTGGACTTTGAAAATGGACAGGTGCGCAGGTGTACATAATTTGAATTTGTTTGTCTGATGAAGAATGTGCAAATTGAGTCCCCCTTTAATTTCTACTTATTTAACTACATATAGTTAAATATTCTATATATACATATATTTGCTATTATCCTGTTTATGTAATTATACTTTAGGTGTGTTTCTCTTCTTTACAGGTGTCTTTCTACAATGTTGATGCTAAGATCCACATCTACACTTTCAGCGACATTTTCAATGAGACCCTCTACCCTTTCTTCAGCCCATGCACCAACAAGTCAGGAAGGAATGACTTACCGCTGATCATCACGCCAGTGAAGATGACAGAGTGACACCTGAAAGTTATGTAATATTGTATTTCTTCCTCTCAGTTTTATTTTCCTGCTTTTGCACTTATTTGCTCTACATAAATATAAGCTTGGTCAGATTTTTTTCCCACGTGTGTATCTATAAATATTCCCCAGTGATTCCTTAAACCTTGCAGTTGTCAGACTGAATAGTTTATGCATGCAGATTAAATGTTTTTATGTATTCTGAACCTGCTAATCTATTAAAACAAATATCCTACATTTGGATGTCTGTGTGAACGTTATTTCTGAGGTTGTGATTATTAGGATTGAGTGCACAATTTTCACTTTTTTTTTGTTGATGTTAGGACAGTTGCAAGCTAACTACAGCCTTTAACCTATGTGCTTTGCCCTTAAATTTCATAAGCTGTTGCACTATGGGATACTTATGAACGTCCCCATGCACACATTTAACCTCAATCCACTCCGGCTCCAATAATGCCATGGGGTGAAACAGTGTTTGGTGGACGTGGGTCTGCGTGCTGCCCGTGTCCACCAAAGCCTGGGATATACCCCCTTGACACCTTATCGGAATGATGCAAGTCCATCCTGTGGAGGGTGCCGGAGCCCCAGTGACGCAGAACACCTGCCCCATCTCTATCAGCGGACACTCCCCTCTTGGGTGTCCTGTCCACCCACATTGCGACAATTGCACTGGCTGCCGGAATGATGGTCCGAAATGAAGGCTTAGGTTTCGGCACCACTGTGACCCCACATACCACTCATACTACACACAGTGTTCAGGTTATATGTTTCTTTTATTGTGTTTTCATAAGAACGAGACGCTAACTCATGTTGAGAGTATCTCAACATGCTGAAACAGCCAGTCTGATGTGGGGACTGAGGATACAAACAGGCTTGACATTCACAGCATAGTGGCATCCAGGTGGTTCTCTTTACATTTACATGGCAGCCAAGTAGTCTTAAGTAGACACTTTGCAGCCTGGTGGGCATGGCCACAACGCCAACACTTCTTATAAACCTTCACACATGTGCACTTCTGTAGTCAGCTGACGGAAGTTGCCGCACTCATTCAGATAGTGCTGAGTGCAGAGTTGGAGCAGTAAGGACAATATACCTCCCGCTCTTCTGGCTTGCTGGTGAAGGGAACTCCGGTGTGGTGCTACCTCCTGGCAGATCAGCACCATGGAGAATGTTTGTAGAACAATTTGACCTTTGATCCATTCATTGCTCTTTCTGTGGGTCCCTATCCATTTTAACACTATCTCAGAGGATTTCAAACACAGATTCCTGCATCCTCAGCTCATAGTCTAACAACTCAAATTCAGCAAAGTGGGGATGTGGCCACTGGTGTGGTTGACAGAGAACTTAAATAAACACAGGGTAATTTTATGACCTGTTAAACCAAATGAATCGTGATCCCATTGAATTGAGCTGTTTCTGTGTAATGACTGGTTCTGAAAACTAATGGGTACATACCATAAATATATATTTTTAAATTTAAGCAATGTTTTTCAAGTATTTCACTGAGAAAAGAAAGATTATAAACATGTAATTAATAAATACTTGTTAGTTTAAGTTGTTTTTCTTGAGCAGTGGGGTGTGTACACCACATTTTGGACAACGTGACAGCACTTCCTCCCATTGTGCAAAAATGAAGCCAAAATATCTGTCAGGATTGATATTTTTTATATTGTCACTTATGCTTAGAAACATATAATCATTTGTGCTAAGATATATAAATATATAATCATTGCCTTTATGTGGCCTAATATGGCTATCATCATGCAGAAAGAACCAGACAGTCTGTGTCTGTGCTGACAAAATGTGCTATCTTTATTTAGAATGCAGCTTAGTGCAGAGAGCTATGTTATACATTTAGAAAGCACCATGTTATGTTCTTTTAAGGTGCAAGACTTTACACCCTTAAATATCCATTTGGGACAGGACCTTTTGCAAGTTCCTGTTTTTATAGTTTAGCTTACTTCTGCATACTTCACACACACACACATTGAGTTCATTAAAAAGGTCGTATGTCTATGTATGGAATGGCTGAAAACACACACACACATGCCCACACACACACACATACACATACACAGAATACAGACACTGATGTTGTTCAGAGATGCCTGCTTAAGACTGTCACGTGTATTTGTAATTGCATATTCATGAATGATTGCTTGCTGATAATAAAAAGGGCTGTGACGAAGAAGTCAGTCGAAGTCGGCAGAGTTCAGGTGAAGGAACCTTTTCCTCAACTTTGGCT